>VUQH01047387.1:0-14192 GCA_015106775.1 Etroplus canarensis
TGGGTGAGAGGAGGATCTTGTCCAAACTAACATCCATTATGGACAACAGCTCTCACCCACTGCACCAGACTGTAGAGGAGCTGAGAAGCTCCATCAGCAGCCGACTGAGGCTCCCCCAGTGCAAAAAGGAGCGCTACCGCAGGTCCTTCATCCCCACTGCTGTCAGACTGTTTAACTCTGCTCTGTAACAGTGGTATTACATGTCTGTTGTCTATTACTTATCTGTTATCTATTACATATCTACACTACCCATAACTTCCCTGTATATAAGAGGCTTATCCCTGTATATAAGAGGCTTATCCCTGTATATAAGATGCTTATATTTTGCCCTTATTTTTGACTTTTATATATACTAAAGTGTGAACTTCTTGCACCTCACTGTGTGTTACTTTGGGCGGTTGTAACTAGTGAATTTCTCCCCTGTGAGATCAATAAAGTTCTATTCTATTCTTCTATTCTATTCTATTCACTGAAGAACAGTTTTTCATAGAACTGAGCTCTTTGCACTTACGCTTTAAGATGTTCTGGCTTCATGCCACTGTCGGCTAATTTCGGCAAAACACAATGCCATGGGTGGGTTGCAACTCCTTGGTGTGAGTCCCATTAAAACATATTCTGCACGTTGCCAGGTGTGGTTACGCAGCATTGCTGCTGCGCTTTTACCATGACTATTTTGCTAACGAATCTTTAGGTGATGTAGCTTCAGTAACTTAGTAAAGATTTACAGGATTACTAAATATCAAACAGATGTTATAGTTTTTATATGTGCAGAAACATCTTCAGTAAACCGGGAATCATTTTCCTGCCTATGTATTTATACACATACACAAACATGTATCCATATGAACTGCTAGACTGTTCCTTAGCACTCTGACAACTAAAAAAGTTTTTAAAAATGCTAATTATTTCTTTAGGTCAGTGAAGCACACACAGGGTGACCTGCCAGGAGCTCGAAAGCTCTAAAGACTTCAGCAGCACCACCTGAACTCCGCGTTCAGGCTTCGGGGCAATTTTTGGTTTGAAAGGGCCCGCGGCCTTGGCTGATAACACCGGGGTCGCGGGCCCTGCGCGGGGACGATACAGGTGGACAGGATACTAGTTGGTGGCGCTAATGCACTCTGTTTGCCAACCGCCGATAAAATTAACAAGAAGAAGAAGAAGAAGAAGAAGAATAGGTTTTTGGTAAGCTGCTTTATTGTAAACTTGTTAGGCACCAGTTTGCACCAATAAAGCAAAATATCACCTAATCTGTGCTCTTTGTTATTGCCCCTGTTACAGTGGAGCAGTTTATTAATAGCTTTGATACATTTAATATTTTGTGGTTGTATAATAGATATTTTATAAGTGAGTTTTGATGGCTGAGTGCCAGTTTAGGCAGCCAGCCTGTCGTTCAGCACAGAAGACATGCACACATCAAACAGTGTTTTAAAGTGTCAGGCTGAAGACATTTTTGAGCTGATTTATGATGATTCATAATTTACTTTTAATGATCAGGTGCCTTTTTGTGTGTGTGTGTGTGTCAGTGGTAGGAAGGTTTATTTTTCTGCTGTGGCAAGAATGAGAGAGTCGACGTTAATGTTGACGTATTTATAAAGGTCAACAGTGCGTTAGCTTAATGTCAGGAATCCAAAGAATGGAAATTAATCTGATTTCATCACAAAATATCAGTAACAGAGCCCAAGAATCCATTTTTACCTCATCCGGCAAATGGACCAGTGAGTTCATGCCATGTTAAGCCGTCTGTCTATCCACGAGTCACAAGAATCGCTACTCCTCCTACAGTAATGTTCAGGATTTCATAAAATGTCAACACAGTGAGCACCCCGTGGGTCTTCACCCAAACTCTGCTCAAGGTTATGGTCGTGTTTGTCATTTTATGGGCACTTTTCAATTCTCAAAAGATTTGGACTGGGCTGCACCGGAATGTCAATAAAGTCAACGTTTGCCCCTTTGCCATCTGTAAAGTCATTGGCTTTATTTATGCCATGATAATAACTTAGGTTAGGGCTGACTGAGAACTGAGGGGGTTGTTGTGGACGTGACCGTTCCTGAGCCTCCTTGACTTCTAAATTAATCTTAATTCTCATTAGTTTGTGCCATGCAGCCAACCAGTGACAAGCAGACTTATCACTTTCTTTCTGTACTTCACACTTTATTAATAACTTGTGAACTGTGGTGTGTGTGTGTGTGTGTGTGTGTGTGTGTGCGTGCGTGCGGCTCGGGAGATGGAGCGGGTTTCCTTCCAAACGGGAGGTTGTTGGTTTGATTCCCAGCTCCTCCAGCCTGCATCGTGAAGCATCCTTGGATGAGAGGCTGAACCCCAACTTGCCCCCTAATACGTCTGTTGGGGCGTGAATAGAGGCATGAAGTGGTGAATGAATGAGGTAAAAAGATCTTTGTGTGCTCATTTAGACAGTAAAGAGCTACAGTCATGTGTGCTGTTTCATTATGTGTTGATTAACCGTGTATGCAGACCTACAGCGTTGCATGCAACTTTGCTGCTCAGAACGTCACCAATGTTACCGACGCTGGCCGACGGGCCACACTTTGAGTAATGAAGTATCGCACTTTGATTGTGCGCTGATGATCGCTACACGATGCTCAGGCTGGCTGGAGGTGGGGACTGTTTGCACAGCATCACTTCTACGATTTCATCGACAGCACTGCTTTCTTCATTATTTTTATCACTGCTTTGCCGCCCTTTTCCTCTCAACAGTTGTTGCTACAACAGCTTCATAATTATTCCTGATGCTTCTGTGCTTGATCAGGGCTGCAGCTGAAGATTCTAACACTAACGCCTCCTGTAGTGTTAATTACCAGTGTGCAGCTAGATGCTCATTGCTTACTGTAGTGGCGACTGGTGTTATCGTGTGATATACTGGACGACGTTGTGTTTCTGACAGCTCCCGTGAAAGTGTGGTTGTTCACTGGTCCTCACAAGCTAATCAGATAAACCGTAAGCTGAGCTCAGCTCCACACGTGTCCCAAGACAACAACAACGTGTTCTACTCAGGAGAATTTCTGAGAACGTCAAGTTTTCCTGTAACAATCACCGTAACAGCATGAGATACGAAAAACTGCAGTAAAAATCTACAGTTTTACTTCTGACTACTGCAGACTGTACTCTCTAACTGCTGCGGAGTGTGCTCTCTAACTACTTGCAGACTGTACTCTAATTACTGCAGATTGTACTTTCTAACTACTGCAAAGTGTACTCTCTAACTACTGCAGACTGTACTCTCTAACTACTACAGACTGTACTCTCTAACTACTGCAGACTGTACTCTAATTACTGCAGATTGTACTTTCTAACTACTGCAAAGTGTACTCTCTAACTACTGCAGACTGTACTCTAACTACTACAGACTGTACTCTCTAACTACAGCAGACTGTACTCTCTAACTACTGCAGACTGTACTCTAATTACTGCAGACTGTACTCTAGCTACTGCAGAGTGTACTCTAACTACTACAGACTGTACTCTAACTACTGCAGACTGTACTCTAACTACTGCAGACCGTACTCTCTAACTACTGCAGACTGTACCCTCTAACTACTGCAGAGTGTACTCTAACTACTGCAGAGTATACTCTAACTACTGCAGACTGTACTCTCTAACTACTGCAGAGTGTACTCTAACTACTGCAGACTACGGGGTTGTGTCTGCAGGAAGTTCAGCAGTGACTGCACTCAGCTTCCTATCAAAACAAAATAACTCATCTTTGTTATTTCTTTCTCACTGACCAATCAAAATCAAGACAGAGATGCAACTTAAAAAGTCAACAGCGGTGAGTAAGAAGTTGATCCTTTGAGGACTAACAGTAAATAAACTTGCAGCGATCTGATGCATGATTTATGGTATGTACCGTGTCTGTTTGCAGCAGCGTTTGCCTGCGCAGAACCACCGCAGAGGGGACTGTAACCAGCGCGAGCACACCGCCATGCAGTCCTCCAATAACACCTACTGAGCATTTGCTCAGCGTGGATGCTGCTGTGCGCAGGTCCAGTGCTGATTGGTTGAGGATTAGGCTTGGACAGGAAGGGGGCGACAGCAAGGTTCCTGTCCCAGAGGAAGAAGCACGAAAACACAGCAGACATGAAAGAGCGTGGAAACCACAGACAGTGGCTGCAGTGGCACTAACGCTCAGTTTACTTCAGCTCTTTGTATGTTTTAACTTCGACCTTTGGTGCGGCTGCCTGAAGGACCAGCCACACCAGGCAGGAGTCGCCCGCAGACCGGCTGTTTGTGACACTGCCCCCAGGTGACAGTAAACTGCTACAACACGCAGACGATGGTCAGTTAAACTGCGTAGACTCTTTGAAGGACCAGCATGGCACCATAACTGAACCTTTACCAGTATGTTCTGCTCATTGGGTCGAGGGTCAAACGTTGAGAAGCTTCTGATGTGATCAATTTGGTTATTCATCGGTGCCGTTAAAAGCACCACAGAAGAAGAGAGGAAGGTCATAGCCTCATTATTGCTCCACACCTTCATTTTATTTTCAGCTGTTACTGGTTATTCTGTTTTGTTTTTTTTTACTTTTCTCATTTTTATTGTTTGAATTTTATGTTTTATTTCTTTCATTTTTATTTTTGCCTTTTCATTTTTTGCTTTTTTAGCATTTTCTTCTCTTAGTTAGATTTTTAATTTTATACTCATTATAATACAGTATGTTGTTAATACCATGGCCTGGATTAATGTACTCTGCTGGCTTTTCTGTGTTTACATTAGGCTCCTGGCTGGAGTTTTGCCAGTACATTGCCGTAGAAGTATAATGCATAGTTTGCTATTTAATACCACACTTTTTGAAATGAATTACACCCGTGGCAGCAGGGTAGTCATACAACGCGCACACACACTCACAGACTCGAAGTGACGATTGTTTTAACAAATGTCAGTTCACTGACTACATACACACCGAGCAGTCTTAGCAGTTCTTGACGAGGAGTCTGGGGTAGAGTTAGGATCCTATGGATAACAGTCGCAGTTGCAGACAAATGCAGACAGCTGGCACAGACACCAAAGCTGCCGTGGAACTCTCAGATTTCTAACATGATATTCAGACAAAAATATGAAGCAAAACAAAGAGAAGGTTGAGTGACAGAACAGTATCGAGCAGCCTAAACTGCATTTTAAGCACTACCTGAAACATGCTGACGGTAGTTCCTTTGTAACTTGCCTCGATAGGCTCTAAGGTGATAAGAATCTCCTCGACCTAGACACGATGTTGGACAATAAATGACTGCTCTGCCTGCATCCAGCATATGATGAAAATTAGACTAAAACTTTGACTGTAACATATTTACCACAAACTTGGCTGCGTTCGTACAGCATTTTCTTAGCGTGTACACATACACCATTTGGACGAAAGTACATTTATCTCTGAATTCAGCTGTTTCATTCAGTCCCATTGCCAACAGGTGTGTAAAATCAAGCCAAGCAGCCTGCCTTTATGAACGTTTTTGAAAGAATGGATCATTCTGAAGCGCTCGCTCCAATGTGGCGGTGCGCATAGTACGTAAAAGTCATCAACACTCTGCTGACTGAGTACCTGCAGAGTTCTAAACCTCCTCTGGTGTTAGCATCAGCAACAAAACTGTGCACTGGGAGCTTCATGCCATGAATTTCCTAGACTGAGCAGCTGCATGCAAACCTTACATCACCAATCACAGTGCCAAGCATCAGAGCGGTGTAAAGCATGCTGCCACTGGACCCTGGAGGAGATCACACGTTCCAAGGAGTGACAACTCTTGTTTCTCTATCTGACAGTCTGACGGATAAGTCAGGGTTTGGTGCATGCCACTAGAGAACTACCTGCCTGACCGCATTGTGCCAACTATAAGGCAACAACTCCGTATTAATGCCTATGGATTTGGAATGGGAGGTCGTAACAGCTCCTGTGGATACAATGCGTAGGTGACCCAATACTTTTGTCCATGTACGGTATAACAACAACTCAGACAAATGCGAGGCAGCAAAAAATTAAAAGCAAAACAATGTTACATTAATTTTACATCATACTGGAAGACCTCAGTGTGTTGGAAAAACGTCATCGTGTCTTTCAAGGTAACGCAACATGACAAAGAAATTATGAGGCTCTGCAACTAAGGGTTATCTTGTTCGTCCTTTCTGCTCGATATTTTTTCATAAATATGCGGATGTTCCACATTCATAACGTATGTTTACAATCCAACGAGGACGGTGAATTTAGACATGAGGACCATCAATTAGTTGACTAAACGTGCCGCGAGACATGGCAAATGAGCAGTGTTACATGTAACAGGATAAAACTGTAAAAAAAAAAACAAGAAATAAGTGAAAACAAATCAGATGATCTCACAAGGTTTCTGAAAACATAGTTTGAACGCAGAAATAAGAAAGTGCTGCTGCTCACAGCTGCGTTATTATGGAATGATAGAGCCACTGGCTTTGACGAAGAATATAACAAATGCGAGAAAATTCACTTTGATGGATTACTGTTCTTATCGCAGCCATGTCTGTTGACTTCCGTGCTGCGTTAGAATAAATCACAACTGGTAGCTGTGTGCATATCCGCAAAATGCTTTAGGAAAAGACAGACAGTAATGTAAAGTATACACAGCTCTGAATGCAAAATGACTGGTCCTTTGAGCTTCAAATCAGATTTATCTTGGAGTTCATGTTGAGGTTAGAGCGAAAGGGAATTTATCTCAAAGCATCACAAACGGGCGCGTGTGTGTCTGCGTGTGTTTGGAAGTGTGTATTCGCTCGAGCCGCTGTCCTTTCAGTGTCTCCAGCACCTATGTTCTGGAGTTCACTCAGCGGTCTCTCAGTGTTGCTGCGTGCCGAGCCTTTCAGTGCGTTTTTTTGTGCAGCCACTCTTTCTCCTTTAGTGTCAAGGATTAGTCTGACATCTCCTGACTCCCTGCCTTTCAAATGAGTTGGACTCCTGCTGAAAGGCTGAGAGGGAGGCTCACCACGTAAAGCCCGATACACACACACACTGCTACCACTTCTCATGCTTGCCGCCCTCCTCCGTCTTCTCCTGGAAAAAAAAATAAAAAAAACATCTATGAGAAGTCCCCAGTGAGCTCATGGATGTGAAAGGAAGAATGTGTGATTTGGACGAAGGCTGTGGGGCGGCTGCAGGAAATAGTCACGTCCGATTCAGTCAGGAGGCCCCGGCAAGGAAAAGCATAAGTGCTGTCAGCTTGATCTTTCAGGAACTTTTCTCATTCTGGGTCTATTTTAGTTGTGTTTGCAAGCGATGCTGAGGCTGGCTGTCAGTCCAGTGGTGAGACCAAAGTAAAGTGGACTGTTAAAACTTCATACACCATCAGCCATACAGTAATTGTAGCAGAGTGGAGAACCAAACTCTAGCACAAGTAAATAAGCCATCCAACTATACACACTGCGGTGAAGTAAGAGGCAGGAAGCTGCAACAAATGTCCAGCTGAGCATGAGTACGACTAAAAACACTGGATACTGTTCAGGGAACTTTTATGTTTGAATGATATGGCGCACAGTAAACTGGAGGCGGAGCTTTGAAATAATGCGTCGCTTGCTGTGTAATCGAGAACTGATTCTGAATCGTATCATGACACCAACAGTTATAAATGAAATTAATGACATTGTGATATGTTCCACAGTTTTTCACCCTTACTTTCCAGTCTTATACATTGCCTGCACAATTATTAGGCAAGTGAGTATTTTCACCATATGCGTACTTTCCAGCTCCAAGCTGCATAAACTTGCCTATTGGATTTAAGCGTATGAGGTGTAACGAGGGAGGGTGTGGCCTTCGGATCTCAACACCCTATAGCAAGTGTGCACAGTTATTAGGCAGCTTCTTTTCCTCAATGTTTATTTGTAAAGTTTGAGTTGTTTGTTCATTCTCGATTTAACATGAAAATAAACAAGTGAGATGGAATATTTTTGTTTTTCTTTGAGTTGTGTAACAATTCTGCACACTAACAGTTGCCTAATAATTGTGCACTCACAGATATTCTGATACAAAAGCCAAAAGCTCATTTTCACTTCTTTAAACATTCAGGTTTGAGGTTTATGAACATTTTGGATTGACCAAGAGCTCTGTTTCTGTTAAATGTTAAAACTAATCCTTAAAAATGCAACTTGCCTAATAATGTGTGCACAGTGTACTCTTTATTTGGCTGTAGCTGGCTGAGGTCTTACTCATCTTTAACAAGCAGTCTCTGGGCTAATCTTGCTTGTTTGCTGTTGTTGAATGTATTGCTCATATTTGTCATTTTACTATCAGCAAACGGGCATCATTTGTGCTGCCTTATGTATGTTCTATCAAGGTGTGCATTGGACTTTCTCTTGTTGTGTCCGATATGTGAGAACAGACAACTGTGGAAGTTAGCTTTAGGCCAAGATGGTGGCGCAACGGTAGCACGTGGCCAGTTCGGAACCAAGGTGGTGCTTGTACCCCTGTGATTGTTGCTGTTTTGACCCGGTATTTGGGTGTCCGGGTGTTGTGGCCGCCGGGACGGTGGTGTTCGTGTTCGGAAGTCGGAGGTTCGAGGATGACCAGACGTGGTCGTAGCTCTGTAGCTCCGTCCACAGACGGTGCTAACTGGCAATCCGGCAGCGTTGTTCTTCATGACCTGCCGGGCAGCGTCTGGGAAACCACAGTTTTTGGGTTCTGGGGGGGGGAGTATCATCGCAGGGCTGATGCTGCGGATGGGCGATTTCTGGGGGCTCCAATCTTGGCTTGCTGTGTGGACCAGGGCCTTCTGTCGCCTGATGCCGGTGGCCGGGGAAGAGGACATCGCGGGCGGGGTGTTATGCTGGGCTGGAGGCGGGCCCAGGCCAGCCGGCATTATCCTTGTGTGGGGCACCGGGTCCTGGGGGAACACCATCTCGTTTCACTGTGTATTTATATGTAGTTGAAATGACAATAAAGCAATCCAATCCAATCCAATCCAATCTCAAGTTATGCAAGCAAGAGTCTCCCTAAGTTCTCCAAAGTTCTTGAGTTAAAACTTTTATTTTGTTTCCACTGTGAAATATCACAACCACAGCAGTGTTTCCATAAAAAAACAGAAAGGTTTGTAGTCAATATTGCAGAATTCCAAATCTCCTTCTCTAATGCTCCATGACGGTTCACTCCACCATTAAATTCTATCCTGTCTCAAGCCTTCCTTGCATGACCAAACAGGCGATGTGGCACTGATTGTATGTTTCTAAGAGACTGTTGATTTGATCTGTTTTTGTTCAGCACGGTCCCCTGGCTCTGAGGCACTGTCAGCCGGAGTGAGCCAGCCGTCCCAGTGCCATTGAGTCTGCAACTCTGTATGCAGATTGATACCCAGGGCATTTATCAGCTGCAGGTCCACTGCACTGAGCCCCATGCCAAGTCAGGTGGAAACCTGTGACTGGCAGCAAATAGGGTGAGGGAGCATTTTAGAGGCAGTGTTAAAATTAACCAACATAATGAGGAAATAAGTGACTTATTGGCGCCGCAGTCATTTCCTTCATTAAGGCTGATATTTATGAGCATCCATCACGGGTGGAGCAGCCAACATTACGGCTCCAGGTTTATGGAGCGTGGATTGTCACCTTGTTCCAATTATCTCCTACCTTTGAATGTGGTTAATGTTTAAACATTAAGAGAAGAGGACACGCCACATCATTAGTTGTTGTGCAATGTGGAAAAAAAAGTGAAAGGAGAAGCTTGTCTGGCCTCTGCAGTGTCAGACTATTTTTATTCATCATAGCAGCAATTAGCTGATTAGAGTAGGGATGCTCAGTGACAAGCAAGGTGCTGGATGGGGGAGGATTACTTGCCCTAACCATTATATGTGTTATTGCTGTACTTAAATCATAGTGGGCACTGTTTCTCTTTCAATTTCAGTTTTTTTCAGCAGGCCTACATATAAATGTGTGAAAGCAATCAAACTGTATTCTTGATCTCTGGCCAGCTTTAGTATTCACGCTTCTGTTTTTGACATTCATTATCAGTGCTTAACAAGCTTAACAAGAAAGATTTCATGATAACTTCCTGCCATGGTCACTGCTTGGTGCACGTCACCAAGTCAGTCAGACTGGTTCCCTGTGGGTGTTGGACTCTACCAGGGCTGACCTTTTCTATCCATTTATGTTCATAATGGACAGAATTTCTAGGCAAAGCCAAGGGATGGAGGGTGTCAGAGTGGCCTCAGGGTCTCGCCTCTGCTTTTTGCAGATGATGTGGTACTGTTATTTTGATCAAACTGCCCTAAACTATTGGTTTCCTCAAACTTAACTGGGGCAGTTTGCAGTTGAGTGTAAAATGGCTGGGATGGGACTGGCACCTCCAAGTCTGAGACCATGATACTGAGCTGGAAAAGAGTGGCATGTCCATTGTGGGTTGGGAATGAGTGGAGTATCACAGGGTGTTGTTCACTAGTGAGGGGAAAGTGAAGGGGGAAATTGGTGAGTTGGATTGGTGCGGTGTGAGCAGTGATGCAGGTGCTAAACCGGTCTATTTTGCTAAAGAGAGCTGAATATGAAAGCAAAGCTTTTGAGTTATCGGTCTATCTATGTTCCTACCCTCACCTATGGTATCGAACCCCCAATATCATCAGCAGGAATGAGTTTCCTTGAAGGGTGTCTGGGTTCTCCCTTAGAGATAGGATGAGGAGCTCTGGCATCTGGGAGGGGCTCAGAGTAGAGCTGCTATTCCTCCACATCAAAGGAGCCAGCTGACGTGATTCAGGGATCTGACCGGGAGACCTCCCTGGTGAGGTGTTCCAGGCCGGTGACCCAGAACATGCTGGAGAGACTACAGCTCTCGGATGGTTTGGGAGCTCCCTGGCGCCCCCCCTGAAAGAGCTGGAGGAGGTAGACAGATAAAGGGTGGTCTGGGCAGCTTTGCTTAGACTGTTGCCCCTCTGGCCCAGACCCAGATGGATGGATGGATGGATGGATAACTATCCATCACAATGGTTACTGATGGTGCCTGTCTAATAAATACATTCTTTCTTTAAAGTTTAAGTTTGTTTTTAATACTTTTTTAAACCAAAACATAAATGTAAAGCTATTTGGAAGATTAAAATGAGGATGGCATGGTCATGATTTCGAGTTTCACAAAATAAATTTGTGTGCGGTGATACAATGTGTTACACAGCTAACACCTCTGAATGCTATATAAAGAAAATAGTTTGTTAGTTAGGCTGTCTCCATCCACTGCAGGATGTAGCCCTTGACTTCCAGCTTTGTTTGTCATATTGAAGTGGGATATGGCCTACCATCGACGTGCTGGTAAGGCGTATTGTCGACGGGTTTTTTGTTAGAGGTAGTCCTTTGACTTCCAGTCTTCTCTTCAAGGACAGTAAGGTGATAAAGAAAATAATAATAAATAAATAAAATTAAATTTAAAAAAAAAATGCTGCCTCTCCAAATCTCTTAAACTCTGATGTAATGATCAGCATTCTTCTAAGAGATCGTTCTTCATTCTCTCTTCTGATGTGGTTAATGGAATTAAACATTTACAAAAATGCCTTGCAGAGGTGTTGACGCTGATTATGAGTGTATTTGGCTTTTTAACCCCTAAAATGAAGCAGAGTTTTTTCAGCTGGTGACACATTGTTGTATAAATCTACTGAAATGTGACTTGTACAACCAATCACAGATGTTTTGTTTCTGCTTGAGAAACTTTCGATCCATAGAGTCGATGTGATTACAAAGCCACTACACGCACTTAGGAAGGAGCTAGTGCTGGATAGATGGGTCCACGAGACTGTGATCTTTTCCTAAAATGAGAAGACTCTTCTAAAGAGACAAATCCTGAAAATTCTCCTCCTGCATAGCTTGTAAGATGGGCCAAGATGGCGGCGCAAAGGTAGCGTGTGGCCACTCCAGAACCAAGGTGGTGCTTGTACCCCTGTGATTGTCCCTGTTTTGACCAGGTGTTCGGGTGTTTGGGTGTGTGGACGCCAGGACGGTGGTGTTCATGTTCGAAAGTCGGAGGTTCGAGGACGACCAGATGCCGTTGTAGCTCCGTCCACAGACAGTGCTAACTGGCGGTCCGGCGGCGTTGTTTTTCATGACCTGCCGGGCAGCGTCTGGGAAACCAAAGTTTTTGGGTTCCGGGGAGAGTATCGTTGCAGGGCTGGTGCTGTGGATGGGCGGTTTCTGGGGGCTCCGATATTCGCTTGCTGTGTGGACCGGGCCTTCAGTCCTCAGCGTCGCCTGATGCCGGTGGCCAGGGAAGAGGACATGTGCTGGGCTGGAGGCGGGCCCTGGCCGGCCTCATTATCCTTGTATGGGGTACGGGTCCTGGGGGAACACTGTTTTGTTTTGCTGTGTATTTATATGTAGTTGAAATGGCAATAAAGCAATCCAATCCAATCCAATTAACTGTGTATGGAATATTTGTTAGTTTTGCTAAAAATTAGATATATTTGAGTAATTCAGAAGAAAAAAGCATTTCTATTTCTGAAGTTTTTTTTTAAGTTTTTTCGTCATATTAATCATCTCCCAGCCTTTTGATGATTGGATGTGTGGATGGAATTCAGGGTCTCCAAGTTTTGAAAAATTCTGTTACAACTCTCGTATTTTGGTCATATAAAAATGTGATAAAGCCATCTTTATCCTGTCAAGGACATTAAAGACGTTCTTTACTCAGAACGTCCAACCACTGACTGGTTTAATTTCTTTATTGAGGGATTCATTGGTATTTATTATTGTTCAAACAAAACATGTGAAAACATGGCCTTGAATTTCCTTTTTATTTGTGTATACACTCACTTTGCAAGTACCAAGTTGGACCCTTTCTGCCTTCAGAACTGCCTTAATTCTTTGCGGCATAGTTTCAACAAGAATTCCTCAGAGATTTGTGTCCATGTTTTACACTGTGGTCATAAAGGGATCAACGTGGTCAGCAACAATACTCAGGTAGGCTGTGGGGTTTAAACCATGCTCAGTTGGTATTAAGGGGCCCGAAGTGCGCTAAGAAAATATCCCCCACACTATTACACCACTGGCAGCCTGATCTGCTGATACAGGGTCCCATGCTTTCATATTTTTATGCCAAATTTAGACTCTGCCATCGAAATGTTGCAGCATAAATTGAGACTCAGACCAGGAACTATTTTTCCATTTTCGCTGAGTCTCCCGTTCTTAAGAGTTGCACCCAGTGTGGTTTTTTTGCTGCTGTAGCCCATCTGCTTTAAGGCTTGATGTGTTATGCATTCCAAGATGCTCTTCTGCATACTTGGGCTGTAACCAGTAAAAATTTGAGGTACTGTTACCCTCATATCACCTATCTGAAGCAGCCTGGCCATTCTCCTCCAACCTCTGGCATCAGCAAGGCATTTTTTTCTCCCAGAGAACTGCCCACTGGATACTTTCTCTGTTAGACTGTTCTCTGGTAACCTTAGAGATGGTTTTACAGGAAAATCCCAGCAGTTTCTGAAGTACTCACACCAGCCCACCTTCAAATATAGAAACCAGTTCACCGATGAGGCTTCAGTGAACAGTAAATGGATCAGAACCGGAACACTTTATTAATCTCTGGGGGGAACTTGATCAGATGAAAAGCCAGATGCTTCTGTCAGGTCTTTGCAGTATCTTAAGGACTTTGAAATCACGTTCATCATCTGCAGACATGTTTTTGTCCGCCACTTGTCTAGTTTTCTCAGATATCATATTAATCAAACGTAGTTGAATTCTTGAGTTCCACTCTCACGTACAAGGAAATGATCATAAATCAATGCCATTTCAGTTTTTGTTGATTCATAATGAAATTCATGGTTACATGGTTACATGGGCGGCTGTGGCTCAGGAGGCAGAGCGGCTCATCTCTCAACACAAAGCTTGGCGGTTTGAACCCTGACTTCTCCAGTCTACGTGTTGAAGTGTCCTTGGGCAAGACGCTTAACCCCAAATTGCTCCCGATGTATCACATCAGAGTGTGAATGTGTGCGTGATAGTTAAATGTGCTTCAGGCTTAGAATAAAGCGCTTTATGATTGTGTGTGTGAATGAGGCTTGTAGTAAAAAGTGCTTTGAGTGCTCAGAGTAGAAAAGTGCTATATAAGTACCAGTCCGTTTACCATGTGTTACAGTGTTAGCCCCGATTCTTTTATTGGAAGCCCAAGAACAGACCGGAGGAATCTTCTATTCATATAAAAAATATTTATTGTGGTCACAGGTAAAGTATAGCAGCGCTGGACTCAGTTTGATAAAAGCTCTCGCAGGAACTCAG
>VUQH01047389.1:0-14067 GCA_015106775.1 Etroplus canarensis
AAGGAATACGGGAGTCAGGGTATAGCGTCCAAGCTCCAGGTGCTTTATTTTAAGTTGCACCACTGTACACCATTGAATCAGAGTGAGACTAAGACATAAAAACAAGACACAATAATAAGGTGATTAATATAACAATATATTACAATTCCATATACATCTATTTGGGAATAATTAAATTGGATCACATAGCTACTACTACAATGTTAAAACAAAGAGAAGTGAAGCTACAATGTTATATATAAAAATGCCATTATCAAAACTCCTTCAAATTCCCTTATTTACTCTCAACAAGTCAAGGCTAGCAATAAAAGACAAAGACATATTCATATAATAGGTCATCCTATGCATACATGACATGCGATTAGCTTAGCAATATACTGATAGACAAACTTAAGCTTTACAACACAAACCTACCAAAATATTACTAAAATATTGCTCTGTACCCTTAAGTTAACAAGTACTCACAGATGATGCTTTCAAAGGCATAAACAAGAAAGAGGATTGCAGTAGATCCTTCAGCACATGTGAACCTGCCCACCTCAAATAACATGGCCGACTTCCTGTTCTGGGTCAAAGTGCATGTTATAACAATTTACAAGACCCAATAGGGGGCACTAAACTCAAGGCAGAACACCCCCGCCTGGTATCTGTAAAGATGCCACAAATTAGGCTGTAACTAAAGAAAATTTTTTTTTTTTTTTAAGCATGACTTTTTCATGAGAAAAATGATCTCCGAAACAGGCCTAAGGAACCTTTTTTCCGATCCTTGCTTGGTGACCTTGAGCTCTACTTTACGAACTCTTCCATCATTACTAGGGAAAGTGTCTATAACAAGTTCCATAGGCCAGTCATTTCGGGCTGCCTCATTATCCTTCAGCAGCACAATGTCACCCTTCTCAATGTTAGGACATGACTTTAACCATTTCTGACGAGCTTGGAGTGTGTGTAGATACTCCGTTTTCCAGCGTCTCCAGAAGTGATCTGCCAGGCGCTGGACCTGCTGCCATTGCTGCTTGTAGAGATCCTTCTCTGTAAACTTCCCAGGTGGAGGTGGTGCACTTGCTTTTTGAGTGGGGAGCATAGCTGGGCTTAGTATTTCCGGTGAGTATGCATCTGAAGAGACAGAAACTAGTGGCCTGAAGTTAATAATAGCGGTCACTTCTGCCATTAAAGTGCACAGTACTTCGTGAATGAGATGAGAACAGTCTGTGCACATTAGCATAGAATCCAAGATCCTCCTTGCAACTCCAATCATACGCTCCCATGCACCCCCCATATGTGAAGAGTGTGGAAGGTTGAAAACCCATGTACAACCACGATTGTTGACATGCCTCTGTACCTTTGAGTCCTTTACTGCTTTGTGGAACTTGAGTTTGCTGCAAGCGCCAGCAAAATTAGTCCCACAGTCAGAGTGTAGTTGTTTACATGGACCCCGGATAGCAAAGAATCTTCGGAGACAGTTAAAGAAAGATGAAGCATCCATGGACTCAATCACTTCTATGTGAACAGCACGGATACTTAAACAAGTAAATAGCACCGCCCAGCGCTTGTTGTAGGCTAGTCCTCCTCTTGTGCGCCTTGCAATTACATTCCAATGCCCAAAAACATCTAGACCTGTGTAAGTAAAGGGGGGAGAAGTACTGAGTCGTTCCTCTGGCAAATGTGACATCTTCCGGCTCTCAGTTCTGCCTCGCAGCTTCCGACAAATGACACATCCATGAAGAATGCTGCCTATGCTTCTTTTACCACCTATCAGCCATATTCCAGCTGCTCAAATCACACCCTCTGCTCATACGACATTACCATGAACAAGTGGAACACCAAAGCCGTGTCTTCACAATGTGGAGACATGATGTTTGCCAGGCATAATGATTGGGTTCTTCTCCTGGTTGATAAGATCAGCCAGTTTTAGCCTGCCACCAACTCGGAGCAGACCATCTGTATCTATAAATGGATTCAGCTTGGCCAATGAGCTTTTCTGGCTGACATTGCTGTTCTTGGAGAGAGTAACTAACTCTTCAGAGAAACTAGTGTCTGCACAGAGTGAATTATAATACTCTTTGCCTGGGACAACTCACTGACAGTATGTGGCTTTGAACACTGATGCCATCCTTTACATTCATTGGTGCTTTGGGTCATGGACTGAAAAGAACATGCTATATGAGTAAGTGTGGCAACTGCTCTCTGCAAGGAGTTCCGTGAAAAAAATTTCTCAAACCTTTCTGGAGTGAGTTTCTTTTCCTCTTTCTTAGTGGCACAACAAGTGACTTGTGGCCAGATCTCTTTATCTAAATCTGGGTCAACAAGACTGAAACTGTCTTGCTGTTCAACAGAACCCTTGTGTTGTTCATACAAGAATGCAGGTCCAGTTAGCCAGTTAGTATTAATAAGCTGAGAGGCTTGGATTAATCTTGAAGCATGATCTGCCGGATTATGTTCTGTGGGCACATATCGCCACTGTTTTGGTTGTGTGGATCGTCGAATTCGTTGAACTCGGTTGTGAACATACACATAAAAGCGTTTCGATTCATTGTAGATATAGCCAAGCACCACTTTACTATCACAATAGAAGGTGACTGCATCAAGCTCCAAGTCCAACTCCTGGACAATAAGCTCAGCCATTTCCACTGCTAGCACTGCCGCACAGAGTTCTAATCTGGGTATGGTAGGCTTAGTTAATGGTGCCAGTTTGGCCTTCCCTAGAACAAAGCCAATGTTTATCTGTCCTTGTTTGTCAGTTGTTTTGAGGTATGCTACAGCACCAATGGCTCTGGTTGAAGCATCTGTGAAGATACAGATTTCCTTTCTCTTGGCCTTTGAAGGAGAGTTAACCGCATATGCTTGAGGGATATGAAGCTGTTGGAGATTTTGTAGTGAGTCTCTCCATGCTTCCCATTCACTGTATTTCTCCAGTGGAAGTGACTCATCCCAGTCGCTTACTAATGTAGACAATTCTCTTATTAGGAACTTTCCTTGAATGATAATAGGAGCTACAAACCCAAGAGGATCGAAGAGACTATTTACCGTAGATAAAAACACCACGTATCTGTATCTGTAGCCACTTCCCAGCTCAAACCAAGACTGCATTGTATAGGAATATTTTCTGCTCCTAGGTCAAGATCCTTAATTTCCTTTGCGTGGTCTCCTGATGGAAAAGCTCTTAGCACATTCATGCTATTTGATACTATCTTATGAAGCCTTAAATTTGACTCTGAAAGAGAAGCTTGCATCCTCTTAATCAGGGAAATGGCTTCCTCTTCAGTTGGTAAAGAAACTAGACTATCATCCACATCAAACTCACGTTCTACAAAGTTTTTGGTGTCTGACCCATGCTGCTTTTCTCCCTTCTCAGCTGCTCTTCTGAGGCAATAAGTAGCCACTGCCGGTGAGGGGCTATTGCCGAACACATGGACTCGCATCCTGTACTCAACCACATCTTTGCTTGGGTTATTATCACGATACCACAGAAAGCGTAAGAAGTCTCGATGATCCTCTCTCACCACAAAACCGTAAAACATCTGCTCGATGTCTGCTATCACCGCCACCTGCTCCTTCCTGAAACGCATAAGCACACCTAGGAGACTGTTATTTAGGTCTGGTCCAGAAAGTAGAACATTGTTCAGAGAGATGCCATTATATTGTGCACTAGAATCAAAAACCACTCTGATCTGGTCTGGCTTTCTTGGATGATAAACTCCAAACGTGGGTAAATACCAGCACTCTGTCCCCTCTATCAGTGGAGGTGCTAGCTCTGCATGGTTATTGTCAAATACACACTGCATGAAAGCAACAAACTGTTCCTTTTTGTTTGGATTCCGCTCCAGTGTGCATCTAAGAGAAGAAAGGCGAGCCGCAGCTTGCTCTCGATTGTTTGGCAGAGGTGGCCTTGGAGATCGAAAGGGGAGGGGTGCAACCCAGCTACTGGACTCATCTTGGCAAACCTCTTTATCCATTATTTTTAGAAAATGTTCATCTTCCACTGATAATGCAGGTTTCTCATCATCATTTGTTCTCCTGAAAACTGTGACTCCAAGGGAATCCACCATTCTGCCCCCCCGACAACTTTGTAGGGGACCATGTGATAAACTCAAATCAACCCTTTCTTTGAGATGGACATGGCTTGTGCATTGCCTTAACAGTGAGGGTCTTCCATTGTCTAAAACATTTGTCTTGAAGCTATAGACTATAGGCTTATGGACTTTTCCTAAGCAAACATCACCCACCAGGACCCATCCAAGATCTAACTTTTGTGCAAAGGGTGCGTTGCCAGGGCCATTAATCTGCTGTCTGACTTTGTGGACTCTAAGCATGTCTCTGCCAAGCAAAAGCAGAATAAGAGCGTTCCCATCTATAGCTGGGATTTCAGCAGCAATTCTCTTGAGATGAGGATGGTGGAAAGCAGCCTCGGGTGTTGGGATTTCCTCACGATTGTCTGGAATATCATTGCATTCAATCAGTGTTGGCAGTGTGAGGCTAACACCACCATTAAATGCCTCAATCTGATAGCCATTGGCTCTTCTTCCAAAACTCTCTCTAATGCCAGCACATGTCTTCAAGGTGTAGGGGAATGCGTCACCATGAATGTTAAACAGGTCAAAAAAACTCTGTCCTTGCTAATGATCTATTGCTTTGATCATCAAGCATAGCATACATCATAACAGCATTTTCACGCTGACCTTTTGGATAGACTTTGACGAGACATATCTTCGAGCAGGACTTTGCTGTAATGTTGCTACCACAAACCTCAGTGCACAGGGAGCTCACAGGATGTAATAATAAAGCATCCTCTTTTCCTTCCTCCCTGCCATCCTCTGCTGGGGTGTCTAAGGACTTGGTTATCCAGGATGGTGGACCAGGATGTAATGCTGTAATGTGACTCTCGCTATTACACTCATCACATTTTAACGCAGCTTTACAGGCGCGAGCAAGATGTGTGGATGATGCGCAGCATCTAAAACAAATGCCTTGCTCTTTTAAGTAGGCTTTCCGTTCCTCAATAGTTTTCAATCTAAAGCCACGACATTTCCTCAGTGGGTGGGGCTTATTATGGATGGGACAATATTTATCTGGTTCATCTTTAGCTGTTACCTTCTGATCTACAGCTGAAGAGACATTAGTCTTTTGCACCAAAACTGATTTCCTGAATTTTTCAGGCTTTAAAAAAGGCCTCTCTAACTTGGGAGAATAGTTGCTTGGAAGTGCAAAGCTGGGATCATTCCTTGTTTTAGCTTGGTGACAGATAAACTGAGTAAAGAAAGAAAAAGGAGGATAAAATACCTGATACTCTTCTTTATACTTGGATCCTTGAGAAACCCATTTATCCTGCAAGTTATATGGGAGCTTTTCTACAATGGGCCTAACGCCACGAGCAGTGTCCAGGTATGACAAACCTGGAAGATAACCATCCTCCTTAGCTGAGAGTAGCTCCATTAAAAGATCACCAAGTTCTCTTAACTTACGATTGTCCTTATTTGAAATTTTGGGAAAACTGTCCAGTTTCTCAAACAAAGCACTTTCTATGACCTCAGGGGTACCGTAACATTCATCCAACCTATCCCAAGTCATTTTTAAAGCTACTCCTGGATTGCCTACCTGAGCTGCCCTCATACGCCTCACATACTCTGCTGACTCTTTACCAAGCCATTTTGACAGCAAGTCCAACTGTTCACTAGCTGTAAGGTCTAAATCCTTTATCGTGTTAAGAAAAGATGATCTCCATGCTCTGTAAGTTTCTGGACAGTCGTCAAATTTTGATAAGGCAGTACTCACAAGCTCTTTGCGTGCTAAATACTTTGCCATGTCCATCACACCGACCGACTCTATATCCTTACTCTTCATCGGTGGACTAACTACATACCGTGGAATGACAGACTTTGCCCTTTCTTGACATTTGTCACTGAATGGTTCCTGCAGCATTGCCTCTTTTTTAATATGAGGGAGGCTTTTGCCTTGTAGTTGGACAGGTAAGTGAGAGTCAGAAGGTAGGTGAGATGCTAGGGGTATCTCCAAATTTTGATCGTCGTCCAATCATGGAGGGTAGGAATGCTGTCTAATGCTTTCGTTGTCATTCTCCTTCCAGGTGTTTTGAGAACATTGCGTCATAAAGCAGGTGGGGTGCTCTGGTATTTGCTCATTTGCCAAGCGCAACGTCGCTTTATGCCGTCGAAGGCATAAGGGAGAACACAGACTCAGAGACTGACTGAAGAACTAAAAAGGCTTTATTCAGCCACTCACCAAACAGAGTTACAAAGTCCATGAAAATAAGTCCAACACAGAAAGCAACAAAGCAGAACTCTCTCACAGGCATAGGATCCAAAACAACGACGAGGACAGGACACAGAACTGAAGACACACAGAGCATAAATACACACAGACTGACGAGCAAACAAGGGACAGGAGGGAGACGAACACAGGTGGCAACAATCAGGGGCAGGAAATAAATTGAACACAGATGCACAAGACTCAACAGGCTTCAAAATAAAACAGGAACAGAAAACAAGGCAGAACATGACACAACAGTAACTTGACATCAGACCAAAACCAAGGCAGGGGAAATACTGGGAACTGAAAAGCAACCAAAAGGGGCACAGCGAGGGCATGACCAACAGAGATGCAAAACAGGAAAACAAGGCAAGGCAGAATGGAAAATAGAAACAGAAGAAGCAAATACATGAGAAAACTAAGAATGCAAAAGGTCCCAGAACTCAAAACAATAACAGAGAACACAGGCCATGACAACTATTTTTTTAAAGAGGAATTTCCTATTTAAAAAAACAAATGCAGTAAAAACCCAGTCCTTCTTCACTGTAAATATTTCACTGCAATTCCATCAGTAAAAAAAAAAAAAAAGTCAGAACTCTCATCACCTGACCACTTTTTAGCCAATGAGCTTTGTCTCCCCCCCCCACCGACTTTGTGACTTTTAGTTGAGGAGTATCGACACTTCGCTGTGAATGGGTGTGGAGAAGTTAACAGGTAACTTTAAACTTTCGAATTTTGCCAGCTTCGTAGCCCAGCAACCGGTCAGATTTAGTTTTGTCGAGGTTTTTCTTTGGTGTATATTCCTTGATTGATTTTTATATTTCAAGATAATTAACATGCTAACGCTTGCTTTTTTGATGACACGTTGTCGTGTATTTATTAGTCAAGGTTAAATACCTAGTCTAACACGTCTTTTTAGTTAAACTGTGACATTTGGAATTACTGGGATGTTATTATTTATTCATCCAACTGTCTCCAGATTTTAAGCAACACTGAAATATGACATGCTATTAATGAGACATTTCAGATAACCGAGGTAGCTAACATTTAACTCTGGAGTCGTGCAGATCACATGACCAATTTACGGCGTATCAGCAACATGCATCCTCGCTGATTCTGAAAGTGCGGACTTCAATCTATATATCAGTTTTTTAAAATGTGTTGATAGGCCAAGTAAAACCAGAGTTATGATACATAATTTACACTTTTTCCTGAAAACTGTTGCCACATTTAGTGCAGGAAAAAATAAAAACGGGATTTTCTTAAAAAAAAAAAAAAACTTCACCTTTCCTATTGTGGTGGATAAATGAACATGAGCTGATCAAACAATTATATGGCAACACGTGGCAGTTGCTTGTTTAGGAAGAGGGAAACGTGTGGGAGTGACGGCAGGAGAGAGCGAGAGAGAGCGAGAGAGAGCGGTATCCATAGCGAGTTTTGAGATGTGAGAGATTTGTGACATTAAGTGTGTCTGGAGTGTATAGTTAGTTTGTAGTTAAATCGGGGATTGTTTGTTTGATTGTTCTATGTGTCAAAACGGTAAGGTGAATGTCACAGATGCTGGCTAAAAAGCCACCAAAGGCAGACTGAAATCTAAACGCTGTCTCCAGGTGCATAACAGGAGTGATACACCACCTGTTGTCAGGCCTGTGGTGTGTCCCTCTGTTCTGTCTTGTGGTGGACAGGAACTATTTTGATGAGTGGCACAAATAATTTGTGTGACACCTGATTGTTTTGTAAATAACTGTACAAAAACCGCCTGAGGAATTGCTTGCATTTTTATGTAAATAGTTGTATATAATTTTGTTTGTAAAATTTGTACATAAGTTTTTGAAATTTGAAATTAAGTTATGAGAATGATTCGTTAAAGATGTTTGTGGTTTTCATAGTAAAAAGTATAACCTTTTCCTACTCTGATTTTATGTTTTTTGTGTGATTTTTAGGTCAACTGTGTTAATACAGTATGTCAAAATTAAAAAATAACTGTAGTCAGACATGTGAGGTTGTTCTGAAAAGAATGATGCCAAACAAGGCAAGGTAAACTGTTTTTTAAAGGTAAAATATAAAGGTAAAATCAAAAGTAGTCAAAAACAGCCAATTATACCCTTGACTCCAGAGGGTTAAAAGATCAGTTTTCCCTGTAAATTACAGTCCTGAAATATTACAGAAATTTTACTTTTTTTTTTTCTTTTTCTGAGACAGTGTATTGCAATGAGGCAACCAAGAGTGAAGATTAAACCCAAAGATGAAGCAGCACATTTTTCATCTTTGGGTAGGGACAAGGATGGATTTGAGGTGAAATTCATCAATTCATTCAAAGGTGAGGTACTAAGATACTTGTCGAAGATTTTTGGCACAGTCATAAGTTTAACCATTGCGGTAGACTAATGTTGACATTTTCTCTTTTCTTTGTAAGGTCGAAGAGTGTTTAGTAGGTGCCACTTTGAGAAAGGAGACTTCCTTGTGGATATTGTGGAGATGTCATAAGCAAGAAGGAACATGAAAGAAGATTAAGATTGTACCATGGTGCCTTGAAGGTCTTTCTGTTTGAATTTCGATACAATGGAAAACAATTATGGTATGTAAATTAGAGTAATTTATTCAAAGCATACTTTTTGCAAATGTTATGATGACCACATTAAGACAAACTGATAGTTTGTTGCAAATCCATATCATTAAAAATGTAATCAAATTTATTCTGCCTTTTTATAAAGTTTGTCATTTTGTGTCTTGTAATTTTTGTTGTTTCAGCGTTGATGCAGCCAGAGAGGATGACTCCTTGGGCAGACTTGTTAATGATGATCATGTGAGCCCAAACAGCAAAATGAAGACGATTACTGTGAATGGACAGCCTCATTTCTGTTTATTTGCAGTAAAGGACATCAAGCCGGGGGATAAGATAACGTACAACTATGGAGACTCTGACTGGCCGTGGAGAGTAAAGGTACATATTTAACTAGATGGACAAAACAAAAAACAAAACAATAATGTATCACAATATTAATGTACCCTAGTATCACTGTATTATCACAGCAGTAATGATTAATGATCAGGTTGTTAAATTAATGCTTCACCAAGTGTGAGGAGAGAAATTGAAATATAGAAATGTCAGTGTTACCTGTCTTTACTTTACCTGCATATATATTTTAATTACATAATTTACATTATACTCAAAAAACAACAAAGTGTGAAATAACCCAAAACATATTTTATATCTTAGATTCTAATCTTCTAATCAGACTAATTTTCTGCTGTTGTAATTATTGCAACAACAATACAACAGTGTTGTTTGGATGTTGATCGTGAGGGTGTTAGACAGTTCTTACAGTGCTGGTTAATGTAAGATACACACATTGTGAGGACTGTGTGTGGATACTGTCGGGTGTTATGTTGGTTTACACTGGAGAATTAATTTTCACTCAGTATTACTGCATTACATTTATCTCATTTATGTCACTAACCAGTGTAGCTACGTAACTATATTGTAAACTCTCAACGTATCCATCTTGAATGGATGTTGATGTCCTTTTGTGTTTGCTTCCACAAGGTTTCAGGGCACACGGATCTTCATCAAGCTGATGCGCTCATGGCATCGTCCTCCCTCAAAGATGGTGAGCAGGTGACTAATTTTCTGCTGTTGTAATTATTGCAACAAGAACACAACAGTGTTGTTTGGATGTTGATACTGAGGGTGTTAGACACAGTTCTTACAGTGCTGGTTAATATAAGATACACACATTGTGAGGACTGTGTGTGTTTTGAATGTGTAAGTCTATTGAAAGATGGGCTCTTCTTAAGAGTAACAGTTACAAAATGTTTTCCTGAGGTTTGCCAAGGTTTTAAATCAACAGCTAGTTGACTTGATTTGCATTTAACTGAGACTTCAACTCAAGGTAAATGAGGAGTGGTTACACAGATGCTCTTTTCCTCAAAAAGTAATGTTACTCTATCAGAAAACATGCTTAAATGATGAATGGGAAACCCTGAAATGTTGGATCTTATTGTATGTATTCATGCCACAAGGGCTGCAGTTTAGCATGAGTGAAGTTTCTGCATGACATGAAACCATTTAAAATTTATGGTATAAATTCAACGAACTTTATTTTTTCAACAGAACTGCAAACATGATGTGGCATATTCGTCAGAGACGATGTTGAAAAAATGTACCTTTTGTAATGCACACTTTTCTGCTTTGAAGTTGATTTGCATGAAATGTAAAAGTGAGTATTTTTGTCCTTTTATTTTAGATGATTATCTGTCAAGATATTACTCTGTTAACAAGAGAAAGTTATTACCCGTAATATTTAATATTTTATATTTTTTTTCTGTTGGAATATTTTTTATTTACTATTTTATGTTTTTTAAGTTACCGGCTCTACACTTTTCTTTATTTGGTTCTCATATGTCCACTTTTCTTCCTCACTCTGTATATTTGTTCTTCACTTTCCTTTGAGTGAAGGGCAGAAAAGCTTTCAGAATGAACTTGGTGCCAGCTTTCTTACATTTGTCTGTTTTTATTCCGTCATCTGCCAGTGAATAATGACTTGGGCTTCGGTGTGTGAATTCTGCTTAACAGAGCGTAAACACACTCATGAGCAAAACCTTGTCACGCTGGCAGCTTTCTCATTTTTATGGAAATATTAAATTCAATTCAATTTTATTTATATAGCGACAATTTTAGTATTTGATTCTTGTGTCAAATATTAATGACACAAGTTATTCAGTAACCAGTGGAGACATACGAACAGGTTTTAGAAGTAAACTTTAAGTTCTGCTTGCCTGACTACAGCAAGCAGCATTATGCCTTTAGTATTACTAGCTATTACAGGCCTTTTAAAGGACTAACACCAGACTATGCCAAACTATGCCAAAATAAAACTCCAGTTAACCTTCAGTCATTGACTGAAAAATGCAACACAGTCATCATTAGTGGACCATTAAAATCAATTTATGTAAAATAAATATAGTGACACCATTTGTTTCAGAACTTTGATACTTTAGTACCAACTAGTATGGAACATGTACAAGTTAAGTACCAATTCTCA
The DNA here is from genome assembly GCA_015106775.1 of Etroplus canarensis. Taxonomy (NCBI): domain Eukaryota; kingdom Metazoa; phylum Chordata; class Actinopteri; order Cichliformes; family Cichlidae; genus Etroplus; species Etroplus canarensis. The sequence continues at coordinate 11,307 of VUQH01047389.1, forward strand.
ATACCCATCCCTAAACAAATGTCTTTGGTATGATATGTAGTTTTTGCTTTTGTTCTGGGAACCTGCAATCATTAAGCTGCATGGAAGTACTTGCACATCTGTTGTAATGTAAATGCATAAACACTTTCTGTTTGTCATCTGTCTAGTGTGCTCTTGTATCTGGCACAAGACCTGTTATATCAAAAGCACGAGGCTTGGGCTTGAACTGGTAGGGTCTTGTAAGAATTTATATTGTTAAATTTTAGTACTTAAAATACACAGTGTAGGACTTATTTTTTTTATGTTTTTTTGTTGTGTTTTTTCAAGGTTAGTGAAGAAACTAGTTCAAGTGAAGAGATGTCAGGGGAAGAATATATACACCGGATTCTACCAGTTACTCGGACAGTTCAGATGAAATTACTCCCCTGCATTCAAAACCTTTAAATATGCTCATAGTGCAGGATGCTGATGTGTCTTGCAATGAACTTTTGCCAGAAATTCCAAAAATCAGAGACAGCACAGAAATTGTCTTGGTTAAAGGGCCAGTGTCTAAAGGTGCAGATACTACAGAGAAGCAGGAGAAGACTTGTGCAGAGAGTAAACAAGAAGAAGTATCAGAAGTTTAGACTGAAGTTACACCTGTGGAGACTGGCACAGGAACTGGGGAAGTTGAGAGCACACAGTCTTCACACATATCCTCTTCAGGAAATCCAAAAAATTATTGCTTCATTTGTGACAAACCACAGTCAAAATTGGCCCGACACTTGAAGACCCATGAGAAGACGAATGCTGAAGTTGCTCAAATTTTAGCACTCCCAAAAAAATCAAAACATCGTAAAAAAATGCTTGAGGAAATGAGGAATAAGGTTAACTTTAAACACAACACAGATGTTTTAACAAGTGGTAGTGGACTGTTAAAACTAAAACGTAAAGTATGATGTGAAACAGTATGTGCACTGCATGTATTGTCAAGGAATGTACCTTCGGAGAGACCTCTGGCGACATGCTCAAAAATGTCTCTCAAAACCAATGGAGGCTGATGAAAAGGCAGGAAGAAAAAGAGTCTTGTCCTTGTCCATGATGGTGGACTCAACATTGTGTCAACAGATATCCCAAGGTGTTTGGAAGCTTTTAACTGTGATGAAAGATGAAGTTTCTGCTGCTGTGCGAAGTGACTTTTACATTCTTCAGCTTGCGCAGTCATTTTTCAACAAACATGGTCAAGATCCCACCAAACATGAATATATTTGACAGAAGATCTGTGAAGTTGGAAGACTTCTACTTATCCTATGCAAGAAATATTCAATATACAACCTTGAGGATGCTATCAGACCTGCAAATTTTCATAAACTTATCCAAGCTGTCAAGGAGGTGTCTGGGTTTGATGAAGACAGGCACTCCTATAAAACTCCAAGTCTTGCTCTGAAGTTGGGTCACTCATTGCACAAGATATGTGACATCACACAGTGTAGGGCTCTGATGGCAGAAGACAATGAGCTGGAAAAGTCAACCCAGACTTTCAAAAAAACTGTATGCATCAAAATGGTCTGAACTTCTCTCACAGAGCTTTAACAACATTGAGTGACAAGCACTTTAACAAGCCATCCACACTCCCCTTCACTGAGGATGTGCAGCGTCTTCACCAATATCTTGAAAAGATGGCAAATTCAGCATCTGAGAACTTGAAAAATAATCCATCACCACAAGCCTATGGGGAACTTTGCAGAATAACTCTGGCAAAAATTATTTTGTTCAATTGAAGAAGAGGAGGAGAGGTTTCAAAAATGCAGCGGGAAGCCTTTCTTCAGAGAGACACAGCTGCCCTACATAAGAATGTTGCAGTCGATCTCTCAAAGTTTGAGCAAAAACTGTGTGCACATTTCAGTCCTGTTGAAATTAAGGGTAAAAGAGGCCAAAAGGTCGCTGTACTGTTATCACCAGACATGGTTGAAGCCTTAACGCAGCTTATAAGCAGAAGACTAGAGTGTGGAGTCCTGGAAGAAAACCCCTTCCTCTTTGCAAGACCCAACTGTTTGACTCCTTACAGAGGACAGGACTGTCTCAGGATTTATGCAAATGACTGTGGTGCACAAAGCCCTGAACTCCTTAGGTCAACACAGCTATGCAAACATGTTGCAACTTTGTCACAGGTCCTGAACCTAAAAAAAATCACGAGCTTGACCAAGTTGCTGACTTTCTGGGCCACGATATCTGTGTCCACAGAGAATATTACAGACTTCCGGAGGCTACAACCCAGCTGGCAAAAATATCAAGACTACTTCTTGCCATGGAGAAAGGGACCCTTGGAAATCTCCAAGGCAAAACATTGGAAGAGATTGAAATTGAAGGCATTTCTTGTTTAAATTTTTTTTAAAGTAGTCTAGTTTTTAAGCTTTTGAGTGTTCCTAACACTCGTCATCTTGTCGTCTACCACTTTTCCGGGGGTCCGGGTCATGGGGGCAGCAGTTCAAGCAGAGAAGCCCAGACTTTCATCTCCCCAGCTACCTCCTCCAGCTCTTCAGGGGGGACACCCAGGCGCTCCCAGGCCAGCTGGGAGACATCGTCTCTCCAGCATGTCCTGGATCTTCCTCGGGGTCTCCTCCCAGAGGGACGTGCCCAAAACACCTCCAGTGAAAGGCGTCCAGGTGGTATCCTGATCAGATGCCCAAACCACCTCAACTGGCTCCTTTCGATGTGGAGGAGCAGTGGCTCTACTCTGAGCCCCTCCCGGATGACTGAGTTCCTCACCCTCTCTAAGAGTGAGCCCAGCAACCCTGCTGAG
>VUQH01047392.1:0-21531 GCA_015106775.1 Etroplus canarensis
GATTTAAAAAAAAAAAAAAAAACCCACAAAAAACAAAACAGCTGTTTAAGCTCTAGAAATGATGGTGTAAGTATATAAAAGGGGCTTGCAGAATGAACTCTCCTTATTTCATTGAAAAGCCAATAACTGCACCACATCAAAGGGTTAAGAAGTATTTTAAAATTGTTTGTCTTATAAAAAAAATTTTGAAACAGATTTACAACAGATCTTAGCAATATAACTACAAGAAAAAAAACAAAACAAGTTAGTGTCTGCCTGTAAATATGCTACAGCTGATATCACAGGTTGGAATGCATCTTTATCTCAAACACACGTTTGACAACATTTCTTTGTCTATACACTACTCACAAGCCTTACTATGCATTCTTTAAACTCACATGTCCATGATGTCTGCCATAGAAATGTAGTTAGGTCCACAAGTTTTCGGACAATGTCATTTTACCTTTGTATGCCACCACCATGGATTTTAAATCAAAAGTTGAAATGTAATTGAAATACAGATTTTCAGCTTTAATTCAAGGGCTTTGACAAAAGAATTGCATCAACTGTTTAAGAATTACAGCCATCTTTATACATAGCCCCCCCTTTTCAGACCTTCAAAAGTAATTTGACAAAACTATTTTAAAAATAAGAACTGCTTTTAATATTTGCAGTCAGTATGTGCCTGAAGTCTAAAACCCATGGACATCACCAATTACTTTGACTCCCTTGAGATGCTCTCCCAGGCCTCTACTGTAGCTGCTTTCAGTTGCTGCTTGTTTTTGGGTCTCTGAAAAGCATGCTCTCTATTGGTCTGGAATCAGGTGACTGGCTTTGCCTTGAAAAAATATCCAATTTCTTTGCCTTGAGAAACTCTTAGGATACTGTCGCAGGAGGCATTCGGTCAATATCCGTTTGCATTTTCAAGCACCTTCCAATCAGTGTTCCAGCATTTGGCTGAATCTGAGTAGAGAGTGTAACCATGTATGCTTCAGTATTTAACCGGGTACTTCTGTCAGAAGTCACAACATCAATAAACAATAAAAACCTGTACCAAAACATTTCCTCCACCATGTTTAATAGATAATGTGGTATACTTTGGATGATGAGCAGTTCTTTTCCTTTTCCATGTGTGTCCCTTGCCATCATTCTGGTCCAAATTTTAATTTAACCTGTCTGCAGATTTTTTTCAGAACTAGTCTAATCTGACCTTGCTATTCTTGGGCATAACTAATGGTTTGCACCTTGTTGTAAGTCCTCTGTATTTACATTCATGAAGGTGTCTCTTGATTATAAACTTTGACAATGACTCACCTACCACCTGAAGATTGTTTTTTTGACTTGGCCTTTTGGTGTTGCTGAGCTCCTTAAGTTTTTGCTATCTCTGATAAGTGCATTTTGGTTTTTTAGTCTAATAATTGCCTCTTTCACTTGCATCAACATCTCTTTGGACCTCAAGTCCAGAGTTTAAGTGAACAGTTTCCAAATGCAAGTTCACAACTTGAGTCAACTCCAGACCTTTTATCTACCTTTTATCTATTTGCCATGAAATAATGAGGCCATGGAACTGCTTGTCAGTCAATTGTCTCCTTTATTTTGAGCCTCTAGAAATGGGGGACTACCTCTAAGAATGAATGCAATTTCCAAACAGTTAATGCAAAATTTTTGTTAAAGTCCTTAAATTTAAGTCAACCCATCAGTAATATCTTCATTGACTGGGTACATAGGCAAAATTTTAAAAAGCGTCATTGTCCAAAAACCAAATTGTACTCGCCAAGTATATTTCTTGAGGCCCAAACCACTCATCTGAAAATAATATTAGTTTCAATCACTTGGTTATACAAGCTGTGATAATTTTCAACCCAAGAATAGGACCGGGCCTGAAAAACAACTAAACATTGTGCAAGGATTTGCATTATTACTACGAATGACACACCTGTATATCCCATTTGATGTTCTTTTGGATTTGCATGACGAGTAAAAAAACAATACTGCAGAGTGCTCTGCATGGATGAATACAATCAACAAAATCATCTTCTTCTGTCGGTTGTATTTCCAAACTATAACTGCTTAAGAATGTCAGATGGACACTATGCTGAAAGAGGCAGTGGGATCCAGAATTGAAGTGTATGTGTTGGCATAAAGATACAGACAAAAGTAGGAGGGAGTGGGTGTGCTGCCCTTCAGGCATGAGTAAGCAGGTAATGGTTTCTACCAATAAAATTATTATTCTAAGACAGGTCCTAATTAGCTGAGTTGACTGGTTGCACGCAAGAGCAAGTATAAGTATATATGCATAGGTAGGAACATTTATCCCATTTTGGAGGGTCATTTTTGACACCGCATGACATTGGAACCACCAGCAGCAGCTTCTTGTTTAATCACTAGAGTTTACTGAAAGGTCACATGTTACACTATGTCTTGCATACGAATAACAAAAGCTACACAAAAAAGGATTTCCTGTGTTTACAGCAATCCACATCTAAAGTCCTTTTGCTCACCTATTGTCAGCTGACCTGTTGTTTTTGTAATGGGAGCAGAATAGATCTAAGAGTGGGGATCAGAGCTGCCTATCTATAAGTAAACACAGATAAAAGAGGGACATCTATGGAGAGGATTTTCTTTCTTAGTCTATTACTATAGACAGTTACCATTTCACGCCTCATGCAACCTTCCACTCACTGCACTTGTTTGCATGCTGTGAGCACCCACACTCAAATACTTAGGGAGTGCCAAAAAAAATGTTAGTTTTTTCTGATGTTACCTTTTGTTAGACTGACTGAAGTTGAAAGAAAATTGCTTTATTCTTCTACTGCTTTGATATGAAAAAATTACTCAGTCATTTTTTGAACGAAGGCCTTCTCTTACATACAGTAAACTAGTTGTACAAACTATTTACCAGAAGGTGGTTGTCCCCGTTTTCTCAACTACATTATATTCTACTTGTGCATGTCTAATGTGATCATTTCTGTCCTGGATTGTTATTTAAATGTCCCCCAACCAAAAACAATACTACTTATTGGGAAGAAAGACCAAATATAATATTACTTACATAGGCATCAGGGAAGGCTCTGTATTTAGAAATTAAATTCCTGTCAGGCTCAGGTGCTTGGCTCTGGAACTGAGACTCTCTACGCACATTACTGAACAATGAATTGTGGACCCCTACGGTGGCCTCACTACTGAAGCTCTTCTGCAGGATGGGAGTGCCCTGTTTTCCAGTACCTACACTCGTTCCAATCTGAGGTGTGCTAAACACTGATAAAGGAGAGTCTGTGTTGATGAGCGGCCTGTGGAGTTCTATGGAGCCAGTGGGGCTGAGGAGACGAGTGGGGCTGTTACTGGTGGGTGGGGAGCCGATGCTCAGTGGGGGAGGCCGACTCATACGAGCGTTGAGGTCTTCAGCTCCAGTCACAGATCCTGATGAAGAGGATGAGGAATTCAGAAGGAAGGAGATACGCTCAAAACGAGATCCAGCTGGGTCTGTACCAGAGCTGAGGTCACCTAGCTCCTTCGGTCCTGCAGCCATGCGATCTTTAAAAGGCCCAGTTTCTGGTAGCGAGTTGGTACGGAAGACTGGACGATGAGTCTTTTCATTTTCCTGTGTCTGATCTATGGATGATGACCTGTAGCTACTGAAGAGGATACTATTGTCCAGGCGAGAGCCTGTGGTGGGAGATGGAGGTAGTTCATTTCCATTGAGTACTGGGGATTTTAGGTCCTCAGGAGAAGAGTCAGAGGATTTTTTCATTACAATACTGTTAAGAGTTAAAGGTCTAAGGGGTAAGTTCAGCCCTCTTGTTCCAGAATGCTGGTCCTGCAGGTGATAGGATACATGCTTTAAGTTAAAAACAGACATAAAAAAAGGCATGAAATCATATTCTCACACAATGCAAAACATGCAAATGAAATTTCAAGTAAATAATGTAGTTTGTTAGTAGTACAAAAGCATTCCAGATCATAGATGAATGTACAATACCTGACGTTGTCTCATCAGTTCCAGTGGAGAACGACTGTCTCTTTGGGAAGTCCTCTTCAGTCCCAAGTCAGCAGGTATACTGTAGAGTCCATTGAGGGACTCTGATGCGGTGCCTGCCACATCCGTTTGTGTTTTGGGATTGCTGATGGAGTCTGGCACATCAGATGGGACAGGGCTTGGAGCATCCTCCACAATGGGTGGTAAGGAGGAAATGAGGACTGGAGCGCCAGGACGTAGACTTGTGCTCCTTTGCCTCAGAGATGGTCCCATGTTCTTCAAAGTATCCACTAGAGTTTCCATGTCAAAATGGCTGGGGGAGTCTTCGTCAGGGGAGGCAGGGGGAGTGGAGAGGGGAGCTGAAGGGTCAGAGACCAGCTCCACCAGTGTGGCTTTGAACACTCCAGTAAACTGCGATGACTCGTCGTCCTCTTCCAAACTGTCAATGCTGTTGTAGCTGGTTTGTTGTGTTGAGGAAAAGCCAAACACAGGGAGCCGTGGTGAGTCCCAGTCTGGCTTTATGTTCTCTGACTCTCCCTCTCGCTGTCCTAGAGTTTCACTTGCAGCTGCAGCAGGCTCCTCCTGCTCCACTAAGCTCCTCCTCCACTCATCTTTTGGTTCTCCCACTGGTTCCCTTTCATGGCTCAGATAAAATTCAGTCCTGTCACTCACGCTGTTGCCAAGGGTACCAAGTTCCTCTGACGAGTAGAGGGAGGATAAGAAGGTGTCACTGAAGCGTTTGTATGGTGTAGCCTCAGGTAGAGCAGAGGACGAGTATGAGGAGTTACCGGAGGTACTGTCAGACATTCTGTCAGTGGGGAAGTTAGAAAAAGTGGATTTATCTGTTTTGATAGGTTTATACTGAGTTACCCCCTCAAATCTATTTTTCCATTTATACTCTGAGTCAACATCCATTCCATTTGACTCAGCCACAGTGGTGCTTGGTTTGTTAAAGTCCACTGTATCCTGGCTAACATCAGTTGTATTAACTTCATGAATAAGGGACACTTTATGAAAACGATGTTTGGATTCATCCTCTTTAGGAGGAGCTGTGTTCTTAAAGGATAGTTTGGTGCTCAGGCTGCTGTAGCCTCTATTCATTTTGCCAACCGATTCCTGGTCGTCTTTTGTCTGGTGACCTTCTGAATGTGCTGTTGTAGTCCTTGAAGCTGTCAAGAACCTAGAAAAATAAAGAGAAAAAGAAAAAAAAGAATGATAAAATGACAAAATCCCTTGAGACAGTCAGATATTGGCAAATGGTAACTGTCTCACTGCATAAAAGAGCTCCAGACAGAGCTTGCAGGGTGTGGTGGCCATGCAATGCCAACAATGCAAATTATACAAAGCAACTTTGCTTATCTTGACTTACATGCAATGTCAAAGTTTGAAAAATGTTTCATGAATGCAATACGTGTTTGTCTAATTTTATAACCGCAAAAAAAGTTTACTACACAAAAAGATCATGATCAACACACATTCAGCTGGCTATTTAAGATGCATTAAGCCATTTACAGAACATAAACTGCACTGAACACAGCTTTAGAAATGCAGTTTTATTTTCCCTCACCCTCTTCTCACACAATACACATTTGAACAGCAATGTTATACACACAACTCATGAGCACAATCTACAAAGCAACATGAGATGAGAACATCCACAACTGTAAAGCTACATAGCAGCATGGGAGTTTTTAATATAGGTTTAACTGTAATGAGGACAGCCTGCATACTTATGTGATAAATTATGTCAAAATCAAAAAAGGTAATGCGTTAACAAAAAGATAATTTTTAAAAATAATTGTAATGGGCTTTAATGGTATTGCACTTGCTAAAGTTAAAAGGTCAAATGCATATTCATGTCAAAAATCAAATGAAGTTTAGTTATATTGAGATGTACTGCTTAGCCTGCAAAAGACATGGATTGTATTATATTCTTTGTTCTATACTTGTGGAGCTAGTTTTCTAAGCCAGTGTCTTAGGAATTTGGAACAATACAGCTCACTCAGTTACTTTTGTCCATTTTACCCCTTTCTTTTGTTTTAAAATCTTGAGGTCCTCAAAATGAACGCAAAAAGCTCAATGACACAAGAGTATCCTTTAAGAATGAATGTACCTTTCGGCTGCACCCTTGTATTCTCCACCAAGGGGTCGCCACAGCGGATTAATCCGCACTGGTAATTTGGCAAAGATTTTACGCCGGATGCCCTTCCTGACGCAACCCTCCATGGTGAGAGGGGCTTGTGTCCCCACCTGGAATCGAACCAGGGACCTTATCCTTTAAGATTAAATGTAATCCTACATTACACTTTCAAAAAAGCAGTTGATCTTGCTAAGGGCTTTTTTGTCCAAAAACCACTTTAGATTTAAAATTCCAACTATCAATAAATTGCAATCTCTGTGGTTAGAATCATGTCAGAATCAAAATGTGTCTTCAGACCCCATCTTCTCCCACCCATGAATTTTGGAATTTTGCTTGAGATACAAGATACTGATAATGTAATAAAGTTGTGGGCATATGTATTGCATGTTTTTCTTCTAACTTTTGGTAATTATATTAGCACCATTCAATCAATGTATGTGCCTTGTGGTAGATCCTGAAAATCCTCGTGCAAGCTGCGCATATTCATCAGCATGACTAAACATCACCATAAAAGTTATGAATGTTGTTTAACAAAACAAAACTTCAAACTGAATGCCAAAAAAAGTGTTCATAAGTCAAGCAGTAATTCTGAGTTGATCCTCCAATTGTGAATCATTTGACCTTTTTAGGTTTCCAGACTCTGCATAGCAGGATGGGTACATTTATGAATGGTGTTTACTGAAATGGCTAAATGTTGTTTTGTGTTGTTCTGACAGATTATGTGGGCGACTTCCAGTAAAAGCTGGAACGATTAAAAACTACACTGAATACACATTACAAACTCACCCCCAAAAAAGCCTCAATACTGTTTGGAGCAATATGTTAAGCAACTTACAGTTTCTAACAAGGAGGCGCATGAGTACAATAGTAGGGAGGATTATTTAAAAGGTCACGAGAATACAGTCAAACGTTACTCAACAATAGTTGCTCCTGCAATTTGGGGCGGGGAAGATTTTAAATGTCAAATTACACTAAGATGTTGGATGCAATACTGATAAAACTGGTACTGAGTGTGTCTTTTTAAATGGGTACAGACAACCAAAATATAACACTTTCATTTAAAACCTTGTAACTTACAACATTTACATGTAGTATTGCAACTACTGATGCGTTTTAAAACGCTGAAACACAATTTTGGGAATTCTGCCAATTCAGTTTTTGTTTGAAATCTCTGGCACAGTGTTTCAGTTTGGACAGTAAGGAGTGGAGGCGTTTGAAAACTAATGCAGTCAGTCACAAACATTAGGCCAAAACATTGTAGTGAGGCGCACACACTTTGTGATTTCTTCTTGTGTCAGTATACCTTTCCCATAGACATGACTCTCTGATGGGTACACCAGCACATGCAAGTCCAGTGTACATAAATAGTTATCTGTCATGTACCAACCCGCTGATAAAACAGGCATACTACTCCTTCATTAAACAACAGATGTTTAATTAGTGTAAGTTTAAATAAGGTATTTCATCTACTTTCCATGTAGTAATATGTGTATCAAGAGAAATTAGAAAAAAAATGCACCTTTAAAATCTAGTCAGGATACAGTAACTTAAATTACTTGAATCACATCATGTAACATATTGATAGAAGATACACAAATGGACAACATTTTGCTTATGGGTGCATTTGTGTCCCTTGAGGGAGTTATCTACGCATACCACATAGAATGTGTTACTGTTGTATACAGTCATTCATATATGGTAGGACAGCTCTGTTCTGGGACCTCCCAGCCCTTCTATATACATACATGGGAAGCCAAAAAGCAGGAAGCCCCCTTCACAAAAATGGAGTAAGTATCAGTGACAGGGACATGAAAATGACTGGGTTGAAAATGGCACTGAAAGTCATCAGATCTGCTGGCAGTGCTGTCCAAGTTTGATTCAATGGCCTGCCAAAACTCAGTTAAATTAAGCACTGCTTATTATTATTATTACTACTGGTATTAATATATGGTAGCTTAAGAAGATATTAATCATTTTGAAATCATTTACAATCCTGTCAGCCTCAAATGGCCTGTAATAGTACAACTGCCATCCCCCACCCCCCTTTTCGGCTGCTCCCTTTAGGTGTCACCACAGTGGATCATCTGCCTCCATCACCCTACTCCTTGGAAGTAATTCTGGAAGTGATCTAAATCTCATACTGGATTGCAACAATCAAACCTACCACTTGTGGAACGAGACTAGTCACCACAGCAGATTAATCTGCATTGGTAATTTGGCAGAGGTTTTACACCAGATGCCCTTCCTGATGCAACTCTTCATGGTGTGAGGGGACCTTTCGCTTGTAAGGTGAATGTGCAAAACCACTGCTGATGTGTAGCAACTATGATATTTTGGAATGGTTCTTTTGGTTTGATTTGTGACAAATGTCAAACACAAAAACAATAACAATATCCTGAGATAAGACACACCCCTCCCCCTCCCCCCAAAGATTCTTTGTTCAAGACCTTCATGTGTGGACTTGGGGGGGAATCACTTCTGTCAGTTCGAGGTGATATCTATTCTCATCTCACATCTTTTGCTGACAGGTCATTTGGATAAAAGTGAATTCCCCAGAAGTGCAACATTCTTCACAGTCCCAGTATACTTTCAGACAGTCACACATGGAAGGAAAACAAAGGATGAAGATCAATGTTGAGGTTAAGTTTAAAGACTGAAGTGGCTAGACTGCCACCAGAAACAGTCCCAAGTCCCTTGGATTTGGATAGACAGAGACAAAATCTAAATAATATACAAGATATTACAACATTTTACTACTGAGAAAAACCATGTTCAAACGATAACCTGCATTTCCTGCTCAGTCGGGCCTTGGAAGCATCTTAAGTGGCTCAAGTCTGAATGCGCGTCTTCTATACACAGGAAAAATATGAGAGGTGGGGCCTGCTAAATTCCTTGTTCATCTTTCACTAAGCATCAGCTTGCCTGTTTGTCAGAAACCTTTTGTTGTTTTAAGTGCCACAGGCCACACCGTGTTTGTCAGCTTGCTATGCAAAAAGATGAGCAGAAACACTCCAGTGTACTGTACTTTAAACAAATCATCCTTTGTCATCTTTCATTCTTAGAATGTTTGGTACTGTCTAACTAATGCATTTTAGTTCCTCATCCTTGCTTTGTATAAACACACTTTTGTAAAATGCATTTTAATCTTTAAAAAGAAAAAAAAAAACAAAACCCCTGCTTGGAGATCCAATTCCACTCTTCTATAGAGATTCACATTTTGTATGCGTCTTCATAAACCTCAGTTTTTTAATTATTTTTGTTTCATTTCTTTAGCAACACAAACACTACCCTTTTTAATGAAATTAAAATCACTGTCGGTTTTAAATCCGTGAGTAATGTATTAATTTTTCATTCACCATCTACAACTCCACAGGTAAGGCCTTTGGTGCCATCTTGTGGTTTTAAATATACAACAAAAATGCACTGCTGCTCAACTGCCTCATACAGTAAGAAAGTCAGCATAATGAAGTCAGTCTGTAGTATGCAGTTGGTTGAAAGACTCACGTCATTGCTGTTGATAGCTTTGAGAGAATACTGTATAACTTTTAAAGCTGATTGTATACATATATACATAAAGTAATACTTATGAAACGTATAAATTATAATATGCTCTTGTCTTTGTTTTGCAGAATTAAAATCTTGCTGAGCTTATTATCTCTTATTATCTCAAGGTAAAAAAGATGTCATTATTTTAAAGATGTATTAAGAAAAAAAGCCTTAAAAATAACAGGCTCACAGGTAACCTTAATATGCCAAAGAGAGCTGCTTCCATCCACGCAGTGTGTTTTAGGGTCAAGGTGTGGTCACAACCTCAATTCTTAACATTTTTTCCTTTTAAATGCCACCTGAAGTCTATTTGTTCCTGTAAATTGAAATGTTTGATCAAATGCCAGCTTCAAATAACAAAAAAATGTCAGAGTCAAATCCAATTGTGTTACATAAAAGTGACAATACATGCAAATGCACATTCTGTGGTGAGACCGAGTGCTGCAAGCATCACGATAGAATTTTCAGTTTGGTTAAAGTAAGATGCTTTTGTTGCAAGAATATTTCACGTGAGCGTTAGTAAGTGGCTCTGCTGCTATGATAATTCTGGATTAGATGCATGGAAACCATAACAGACCCAGGGAGGGAGGTTCTGCAAGTGACCCAGAAATTCTGAATATATAAAACCTAGTGAGATAAAAATCAGCCACTATTATTGGAAAGCATGCAGAGGTGCAAGAGTATTGCACTAAGCAGAGTGCATGCAAAAATAAAGGATCCTATATGGATCATTCAGTTGTATGATAGATTGGATAAAAAAAAATTTAGGTGATATTCTAACAAGCTATCCTTTAACTGTCAGACAGTAAAAGATAACCAAAGAGGATGTAAAATATCAATTGTTTCTTAATGGGCAGCAGCTGTGCACAATTTTGAATCCTGATACTTAGATTAATGTACAGCAGTGTGTGGCTGGACAGATAAAGCAATATTTGATGCATCAGTTGTATTAATTAAAAAACATGCCTGAGTTAAAATAACACATGCTCACAGCTAACCTTGCTATGCCAAAGAGAGCAGCTTCCACTTATGCAGTGTGTTTTAGGGTCAAGGTGCGTTCACAACCTCAAAATTCTTTACATTTTTTCCTTTTAAACACCACCTGAAGTTCTATTTGTTCCTGCAAATTGAAATGTTTGATCAAATGCCATGACAAAAAAATGTCACAAAGCCAAAGCAAATTGTGTTACAATTAGAGAATAAAATTGCTTTGAATTATTAATAATTTCATGATAAATGAGTTAAACAGCTGTTTACCTTAAAAAATGTTAAAAGGTTTGCTCCATTCTTTATTATACATCAAACTGTTCTATGGCCTGAAAAAGCAACCTGAAGAAATTGCCTTTGACTTGGGTAAACTGATATGCATTTGTACCCATTTTCCATTTGGAAATCAAGAAATTTAAATGTTCATAAAAACTTAAATGGGTGAACTGATATAAAAAATAAACTTATATTAGTTTCAGCCCTAACATCTTTAGTAATTAACATTTAAAGATGATCTCGGGATTTTTTAGGATTATTGAACCATGAACCCTTTGTGAATTAACTGCATCTTTGTACTTCAAATAAATTCATGTACTTACTGTACTATAGAGGTTGAATTTGGATTTGTAAAGTGGGGAGTTTTGCAATTTCAGGGTCCCAATGGGGAAACATGCGTGTGCATTTTGCCAACAATGACGGGCAAAATAAGGAAACATACATACATACATCACTGTATATGAGGTATAAAAGGCATACTCCTAGTGCTGATCCCAAGACCAGATAAATGAGAGCTGCTGCAGTGACCCCTTGGGGAACCACAAAGGAGCAGCCAAAGGTGTTTTTTATGACAAAATGATATCTTCATATCACGTCCTATCACCTGTACCATCTGACTTGGGGTTGATCTGCAAGAATACTTTTAGGGAGCAATATTGACTGTATGGAGGGATAACTCATGAGAGAATATGTATTCTGATATAATGAAAGTAGTCTAGAGTTATTAGAAATAATGACAAGTGAAAACACATTTTAGTCAAGATTGATAGATCGATCGAGAGATGACTTTAGAGTTGAAAAAACAGAATAGATGAGCACAAATAATCCAGTTTGATAGTATTCTTTATGATATCTCTACATTGTCAAGAGGTGAGATCAGTCTACTACACCTGTTCATTGGGTTTGTTTAAGCTGTATGGATTCATCAAGCTGAGGGTACGTCACTTACTACGTGCTGCTTTATAAAGAGTGTGTTCAAGATGCACAGGTATGCAGAGACCTCTGTTAGTAAACAAAAGCAGCTTACGCCCTGCTTACATATTCATCAGGTGACATGTTTAGCCTTCACACATGGCCTTATCAGATGACTACATGGTAACTTGATACATTTAAGGTTACAAAATTAAAGCCTTTCATTGTATATGGTTTTAAACACCATTAGTTTATCTGTCTGATGTATGCTTGAGGCTAGACACTGCATTCCAGCAGAGCGGCTGCAGAGGCTGGATTTTCCAAAATGAAACTCTACACTCAGAAATGACAACAACTCTCACTGATACTCTCACTAACTTTCCCTTCATGCTTCGTAAACATGAAATATTTCAACAGTAAAACCAGTTTCTGGCACAAATGGAAAACCATTTCTTGCCCCTCTCATCATTTTATGTTGAGCTTAAAAACTCAACCAGCATCCCTAGACTCAAAGAAGCATTTTTCTACATTATTATAGGACTTACCCCTCAGTCAGGTCAGGCTGGGCTTCTTTTGGATCCTCACAGCTCTCTGAGAGACCCTCTGCAGTGTTGCTACCAAGATAGTGTGTGTCTGAGTCCAACACTGACAGCTCGACTGCCACCTGTTCTGGCACAGCACTGTTTCTGTCAAGGCTTTGAGTAATTGTACCCGCCCACTCACTATTTGGTGGAACACTATTGTGTTCAATCTCTGTGGCATCTGATTGCAGCAGAGCACTGTGTGTCAGATTGCCCATGACAACCTCTGCTGCCCCAGTTGTACCTGTTTTTGCATTTTTTGTGTTGCTCTTACTGCTTTCTATACTTTCTGTGCTCCCTTCATCTCTCTTGTCTGCTTCCACAATCAGCGTAACTTGCTCTTGTTCCTCTCTTATTATGGTTTTGATCACATCCTCCTCTCCTGTGTAACTGGAAGTGAAAATCATGAAATCTTTGTTAGCCAGAGATTGTCCCACCTGGCTCGGGAGGCGTTTGTCTTCATAAGTGTGGTCTTCAGTTTCCAAGTTCACAGTCCAGTTTCCCCCTGACCCCTCTGCCTGCCCATGCAGCTCACTGGAGGGTGGAGCAAATTCACATACCATCAGTGTATTCACCTGCTGAACTGGTGTGGCCAGTAAATCCTCCTTTCTACCCTCCTCCCCCTCTTCATTCATCTGTGGCTGTGCTGCAGTTGCGTCTTCTTTCACCCAGCTCTTAGATGAGAATATTTTCTCCACTTGAGTTTCTGACTTTTGATCTTTTAGTTGTTGTACTTCATTTTGGCTACTATAACCCTCTCCTTTTTCTTCATTTTCAATTTTGACTCCCTCGTACTCAAATTTGGTCAAATCTCCTTCATTTCTCCAGCTTACCCCTCTTTCAGTTTCCTGCTTGTACTGTGAAAGTTCCTCACGTAGTCCCACAATGGTTTCTTCTCTTTCATCCATCGTGAACATCTCTTCATCCCCACTGTCCTCTGCATTGTCCTCTTCGGCACTGTAGTAAATCTCCATCGTACTTCCATCATCTGATCCAACGCTTAGATATGATGGACTTAAAGGCCAGTCATTTCCATTCATCTGTCCGGAGAGGGAAGAAATATTGCCTGCTGTTTCCATTTTTAACTTAAGATACTTCACTGCATTTGTTTTATCAGGAACAGAAGAGCTACAGTCCGGATAAGCACTCACTTCATCTGTGACCAACTCTTTGACTAGGATCACTCTTGGTTTGGAGTCCGTAACCTGAGTCTCTTTCCCATGGGATGTCACATACTCAGGTATGGGTGGGGCAGAGTTCTGATACACAGAGACTGACCTGACAATGTCAGCAACAAGGCTACTACTGTCTGATTTCAGCTCTGAATGGGAGCGGGTCAGCTCTGAGTAAGGAATGTGATCACTGTGATCACTAGAACTGTTAGAGGTAGGCAGATAACTGTGATGGATTTCTGAAATTCCTTGAAGTTGAGAAGAAGTAGAATTTTGGTAAAAGGCAAGTCTGGAACTCTCACTAGAATAATTTCCCTTTTTTTCACTGATGGAGACTGAACCATCAACAGCAGCGTTCATTCTGTCAGCAGCCGAGTCAAACTCATGCAAAGTTGACATTTGGGTGTGCAGAATATTTGTTTCTGTGTGACATTCATTGAGGGTTTTAACCATGACTGATTTGTTTTCGGTGTTGAGAGGTCTTTTCTCTTTATGTATTTGAGGTGAAGGATTTAGAAATGAAGCTATTACCGTAGAGGCAAAACTCTGGGGGAAAAGGGAGTCATACAAAGCTCCGTAAACTGCATCTTGAATGGCAGGAGCAGGTCTGTCACTGCTAACAGCTGAGGTTGTGGTGACACTCCTGGCAGTTTTGGGAAGAGACCTCTCAGCATGGGAAATTAAGACTTCATGATAGTTGGCAGCTGAGTCTGCACTGAGAGCTGTTTTGTCATTTTGAGGAGCAGGACTTGGCCCTGTAACAGCAGTGTAGTTAGTGGTGTCAACACTTATCAGGGAAGACTCACTATTTGAAATTTTACTGTCAACTGTGTCAGAGGCTTTAGACTGATGATATGATAAAGTCACACTTGTGGATTCATTTTGTTGGTGCACCTGTTGGGGGGTATCATCATATGGATTGTTGCTAGCACAGACTGAGTCGACAGTTGCTGCTTTGTGATCTGAACTGTCGAGCATAGTTGGTGGCTGGCTGGGTGGAAGGCTATGTGCAATCTGGGTATGAATAACAGAAGTCATTTCTGAAGGAGCTGTCAGAACAGCTGATTTGACATCAATTCCAATTGAGTTATCATGAACAGGAATGTTCTCTTTCTCCTCAAGTTGCAGCTCAGGAATGGAAGCAATTGGAGCTTTTATCATTTCCCTGTGAACATCCACAACATCACAGCCATTTGGAAGAGCCCCTGTTGATTCCTGTTGGGTGTTTATAGTGAGAACTGGGACTGACTGGGACTGTGTAGGGAGAGTAAAGTATGAGTCTGACTGATTTATGGCTACAGGGGGAGGAGAAGGAATGTCAAATTTGCCACCGTCAAGCTCTGGGTGAGACATGCTGAACTTCTTTGTGTTCACTGGATCCAGTGCCACAAATGTCTAGAAGAAAATAGTTTATAGGTTAACTGAGGACACATGTAATACAGTTCTTACAGTTGACATTTCTTGTGGATGTAATAATCGTTTACACACTGTCAGTCAATGAAAATGCATCATCTTTGTACCCCAGTCAGTCAATTAATATGCATCACATTAATTTGTGTAAAAATTGATATGCCTGGGCATTTTGTGATTTATATTATAGCATTTAGTTGTACAGTATTCACTGAGTCTTGACACAATAGCGTGAGCATCGAAACCGTGGCTTTCATGCTTCAATGATCATGTCCCTTATTTTTTTTTTTTTTTCCAAGAAATCATAGAAAATGTTCTCAAATCCTCAAGATGATGTGTTTTCACTGAATGTCAGTATATATTTTCATGACTAGTCTGTGCCTTCTGTTTATTATCATAAGAGATTGTGTGTATGTATATATATTATTCAAGGGTACAAATTAATACATTTCATTAATGTTTTGAACATGTATGTATGCACATTTAACACTTTAATAACCCTGGATTTTTCAGACTAACTTGTGCTGATAGTTACTGTGCAATACAATGAAAAGAATACAAAGGAAGAAAAACAAATTCAGTACATTTTAATTCTTTCTTGTGCAAATCATTGAAATATGTAATTTGCAGTTTATTATGCAGTAGATGGAATTTTACTTTATCCCAATGGACACGTGAGTACCTTCAAAATTTTTTGTTTTTGACAAAAAAAAATTTTTTTCAGGCCTACATACAATATTGATTCATTGTTACCTCGTCCTGCTCTTTGATGTCTTTGGTAGGAAGGACAAAAGTGCTCTTTGAGATATCTTCATCTTTCTTCTTCTTCTTTCTAAGACCAAACGAAATGGTAGCAAACCTTTTGGGCTTATGGAGGTCCATCTCTGAGTAGCTTAACCCTTTGTCCTGAGAAACAAAGCAAAAGTGAAGGATGGAGAGTGAAACAGAAAAAGAGAGAAAGAAAGAAAATGTGTGAAAAAAAAAAAAAGAATTTCAAAATAGTTACCTGAATAAATACAGCGTGCAACTACAAATCTCTACACTGTGAATAATAACTATACAATTGCTGACAAATACTACCTTTTATTAAATAGAATACACACATCATGCATCATTTTAATGACTTGCTACAACTTAATTACCACACCGTGTCTTTCAGAGGTAAGAATGCGGATAGTGCACATTTATATCTGTAAACAAGAAAATAAGTTGACACCCTAACTTCATTCCTAAAAGCTACTCCACCCTTAAAGAAATGAAAGGCAAGTAGAACACAATTTGCTAAATCTCTCGTAATAGCTGCTGGTACACACACACACACACACACACACACACACGTTTAGAGAACTAAATGAAAGACGAAAAGCAACTTTCTACAGATTACTCCAGTATATTGCTAAATATCCAATTACCAAAGTGGAAAAACAGACTGTCGCTAAATGATATTAAAATTCATATGTCAAGACAAAAGTTTGAATAGATACCAGAGCATTTGAGCATTGGCATAATAGAACTATTCCATAGCTTGCTGGTGCAGGCAAACACTGATTAAAAAGATAGTGGTGATGCTATTCTGGTGCTTATGTTTTGCTGAGCATCAATGAGGAAGAGCAGAAAAGATAGAACTTGCTATGGTCTGTCACACACACACACACACACACACACACACACACACACAGATTTCAAACTGGGTGTAACTGCAAGCATCATTTCCTCTGTGAGGGGTAGTTTAAGTATGACAAGCAAGGACAACAGCTAAAAAGCAATGAAATAAAGTTTCAGTTGAGTCTGCAGTGGCTATTGCTGCATTAAACAAACATGAAGTCTGATACCTCAAGGAAGGTATAAGCAATTAAAAAACAAAACTAAATAACCTACAAGGAGAGAGATTTTTAAAAAGTGCTGAGAAATATTTGTAGCAACTTAGTCATTTTAATCAGCTCTAAATAGCTTGGCTTAGCATTAAATGTGAAATAGTCTTTCAATTGTTGGCCATTCATCCAGAACAGTATTTGTGAGGTCAAACACTGACGTTGAACAAGTGGACAAGGAATCTTTATCTTACCAAGACATTTTCTTTTTTTAACAATTCGATGCTTTTGACTTTGTGGAAAGAGTTTGGGGAAGGTCCTCTTCTGTTCTAGTGTGACTATGCCCAGATAAAGATTCAAATGTTCCTTTCACCTAAACTAAGAGGCCCAGGCCAACGCCAGAAAAAACAACCCAACAGCATTATTTAGACTTATGCTGGCACTTTACAGTTGGCGCAATTTACGTCAAACAGTTTAATGTTCTTCTGGCATTCACCAAAACCAGACTATCCATCAGACTGTCAGAGAAGTGTGATTTATCACTTCAAAGAACACTGCTCTGCTCCATAGTTTATTAGTAGGGTATTTTTAACACATCATCCAAAGCTTTGCATTGTGCTCGGTGATGTGAGGCCTGTGTGCAGCTGCTCAGACATGGAAACTCATGCTGTGAAGCTCCTGGTGCAGTTTTTGTGCTGATGTTAATGCTGGAGGAGGTTTAGAATGCTGCTGTTAAGTCAGCAGAGCACTGACGACTTGTATGCACTATGCACTTCAGCACATTGGTGACCCTGTTCTGTAACGTCATGTGTACTGTGGTTCCTTAACACTTTCACTTTGCAATAATACCGCTTACAGTTGATGGTGGAATATCCAGGAGGAAAGAAATTTCACCAAATGACCTGTTGAAAGGGTTGCATACTATTCCAGTGTACCTTTCGGCTGCTCCCTTATATTCTCCACCAATGGTTGCAACAGTGGATTAATCTGCATTGGTAATTTGGTAGAGGTTTTACGCCAGATGCCCTTGCTGACGCAGCACTCCATGGTGAGAGGGGCTTGTGTCCCTATCTGGAATCGAACCAGGGACCTTTCGCTTGTAAGGCGAAGCCGCAAACCACTACTCTACCAGGGACAGTTACATCCTATTCCAGTACCCCTTTCAAAATCAGTGAGCTCTTTAGAACAACCCATTCTTTCACAAACGTTTGTAATGGCAGCCTACATGGCTTCATGCTTCATTTTATGCACATATGGCAACAGGACTGCATGAAACACCTGAATTCAAAGATTAGAAGGTGTGTCCTAATAGCTGTCACTCCACTGACAGAATATTATTTCAATTCAATTTTACTTATATAGCGCCAATTCGCAACAAAAGTCACCTCAAGGCACTTCACACAATAAGGTAAAGATACTACGGTATTAAAGAGAAAATCCCAACAATCTGATGATCCCCTATGAGGAAGCACTCAACAACCGTGGGAAGGAAAAACTCCCTTTTAACAGGAAGAAACCTCCGGCAGAACCAGGCTCAGGGAGTGGCAGCCATCTGCCTCAATCGGTTGGGGGTCGACCCCTTACTCCTCATGTTTACATAAAGGCCTTAAAGAGATTTGTGTTCTTGTGCATTGTTCTTTAGCTGAAACTACTATTACAGACATTTAATGTATTTCCCTTCCACACATAATGCTTGTCTCCCCGCTACCAGATCATAATCAAGCTTCACAATGATGCTGCTTAGTAAACTTCTAGCACCCTCTTCTGGTGGTAAATTTCACCTGCTTCCCTACTTGTATTATAGCCACTTCAGGACTGTCTGGGAAAGAGAGCAAGAGTAATGCAGTAATGCAGACAGAAATGAAACCACAGCATTACAGTATATACATAAACTATACAACATACTGTAGTCAGTCCTCCATGGATTATGTGCCCTTTTGAGAAAAGTCCTATGCTGTGAGTAGGTTATAAAACAGTATCTCTCTTTGCAAGAATAATTAAGCGATTTTCAGAGTCTGATTAACAACTGTTACTTCGACTACTCAATTGCACAGTGCAAATTTGATTTATGCCAGTGATCACTGTGCAAAAAGACTCCAAGGTATGCAATAAACCACAGCTGGGCTGGAACCAGCATTAAAGAGGGAAACATGAGGTAACATCATGCATGCTTTTAACAATAGCCTCAAAAATATTCTTGTTAAGACAAGTTTCTGATCTCAGACTACTTGGAGAAAAACCTTAGGCCTCTCTAGCAATCAGAGAGAGTACACAAATGGCTACAGTAAAATTGCTACAAGATTGTATGTATTAATTTTAGAGATGACAACATGAGACTAAGGCTCTTAAGACTACTGGATTTCATACACAAACGTGTGGCAAAGAAAGTAATACACAATCTTATTACTTGCATGTGAAAAGGAAAACTGAGAATTTTATTTACGTGTCAAATTGCTTGACATTTGTTGTTGCAGGGAAACATTACATTTCATCTTAACATCCTGCTTTACCCTCAGAAATTAGGCGTTATTTTCTGTCTTGCTCATTTAAATTAAGTGACAATCTTGTAGCTGTTAATTCAATATCCTGGATGGAAGCAATACTAAAAGCGAGACACAACTCCTTTAAATTTTTTATTACAGGAACAAATGAGCTCCTGGAGATAAAATCTTATGAGGAAACTGGTAACATTTTCCATAATGATGCTCTTTTAAGGGAAGGGCAGAGCAGTGACTTAAAACTTGTTGCCAGTTGGGCAATCAGCCACTAGCAAAATTTGTCAGCACAGTTTCAGTCCATGGTCGCCATCTATCATTATCATACTTTTAGACATGCTGCATGCATTTCAGGTTAAGGAAGAAAGAGGACATAAAAAAGAATCTCCTGCTTAAAGTATGTCAGATCTGGGTCAAGCTGAAATGTTGAGGAGCAATAAAAGAGGAAAAAGAAACAATTTAAATTACAATTAAAAGATAAAATTAAATAAACTACCATGAGCATGGTTAGGTAGGTTAGAAAGAATCCCTCCTGTTTATTATTAAGAATTTTAGTTTCTAATGTTCAACATTAGAATAGTTATGTGCAAACAAACAGTGGTTTCGTGTTCACATAAAACTGTTACTCTCAGTGCTCCTTACAAACAAATTTTCTATTTGCTTCTGTATTTAGGGTGACCGGATGTCCCTCTTAATGTGGGACTGCACATTTTTATCCCTAGTCCCCCGTCCCACATTTTGACTGGCTCTATAGGACATCCACTTTTCTAAATTTTGGCTTTAATCAAAAAAAGCATACCAATCTATGGCTACATCCCTACTGCAAACCAGAGGTGATAAACATTAGCTGAAATGATGTCAAATGAAATGCCCAGAACTCAGCCAGTATGGGGCCACCTTAAATCTGACCCTGTATGTTGACCTTTGAATCCACAATCTGTAAATGTTATCAGATCTTCTATCCATCAAATGTATTGACCACACACATTTTGATAATAATCCAGCAGACAAGTCAGCTCCTGTAGTGGCAACAAGATTTGATACGGATGGACAGAAACAACCTGAAAACATAATGCCTCCATGGCAAGGCAGAACACAGCAGTTTATAGCGACTGACACCTGAGATTATAAAAACAAATTACTGCTTCATTTTATTGTTACCGTAGTTCCTTAGCAAAAAAGTTGGAAATACTGCACTGAAATACCACATGTGACCTTTACATGCTAAATGCAATTTGTATTTAATTTCAGCCCATCTCCCAGCATTGCCATTATGTCCCACATTTAGTTTATTGAGTCACCCTATCTATATTGCAAATTTAAAGCACCTTAAGAAATTTGCATTACTTAACTTTTCAATTAGGAGACTGACTTTGGAAACTAAATATGTAAGCCTTTACTGAAGCAAACATGACCTTTTACACAGGGACTGGCATGTTCATATCGGCGCCACATCTAAACACTGGCCCAAAACAATGCTGTGACAGATTTATTTAGTAGTAAATATTGTTTATGTTGATGCTTGGCATGGTTTACTACTAGTCAGAAGTTTAGAATTACACATTTGCCAATAGGAATAACCTTTTTTTTTTTTTTTTTTACTAAAATACTCCGTTTATTCAATACTTCAAGCACTGACTGTTTTACATTTAAAGCATTTTGGCACAGAGTCTTTAGGTACTTGTATCTTGCTTACTCTCAGAAACACAAATTTGGAGCTGATCAGTCAAAACATCTTCACTGACCTTTACCCGAGGTGCTGTTGCATACATAGAAGAACTCTTCTTGTCTGGGACATGGCTGTCAGCCCAGGGCTCTCCATTTTCTCCGGTGTTATTGGGCTCAACAGCTCTGAGGAGTACAAAGTTAAAATGTGAATGGGTGTGGAAATGTGTGGACTCTCTACAGACTGGATTTATTTATTAACTGACCCCACTTACAGTTTTGGAAGTGCTTAAAGAATAGCATTGTTGAATGAAATATAGTAGAATAATTCTACTTTCTGGACTACGTATTCAAACTTGTTCAAAATATACTGTAATGCTGTGGTTACTGCTTGACTCGATTGGCAGCAAACAAGCATAAGCATTTGCAGAGTGGCAGGAGCACTTAGACAATTATGCAGCGCATGTTTTATTCCATAATATGTTATGAAAAAACTGATTGGAGACACATAATAGTTAATAGTTTGACTAAGATATAATAATTTGTTTTTTCAGTAGGTAAACATTGGGGGGGGGGGGGTG
>VUQH01047410.1:0-12646 GCA_015106775.1 Etroplus canarensis
CTGTGTGTCTTCAGTTCTGTGTCATGTCCTTGTTGTTGCTATGTGGATTGTTGCCTGTGTGAGAGGGTTCTGCCTTATTGTTTCTTGCTTTGGATTTAGTTTCATGGACTTTGTAACCCCTTGTGGTGAGTGGCTAATAAAGCCTTTTCAGTTCTCCAGTTTGTCTCTGAGTCTGCATATTTGGGTCCTGCCTGCACTCTCTCACACCAACCATGACAATGACAAACATATAAGCACGGCATTGCTCAGGTTCCTCGATTTCTGTGTTTACAGTTTGTTGGCATTTTGGAAATTTCCCTCCAGAATTTCCAAGCTTGAGTAACAGGCCATGACTCATATTAGAAAAAGGAAAATTATCTACTGAGACCTGCATTGCTGGCATATGACATGTATCAAAACAACCACGCCTTGTTTTCTGTACAGACCCACACAATGACAGTGTCTTGATTTTCTGCTGTTCTACCTTCTTCAGTTGATGTGCATCAACTCTGCAGAAAAAGAATCTGTTTTCCTTTGTCGGCTATTGTATCATGACAGATGTATAAGTGACGTTATGAGACAGGATCACTTAGCTGATTGTGACAGAAACGGAGTTGAGATTACAGGTTTTCCAGTGAGACTGAAAGCTTTTTAGTGAGCTGTGGGCTTCAGTTTTATTTTCCATCAGCCAGTGTATTAGTTATTTGAGTCTGATTATTTATTAATTTATTTATTTACTTGCTGCACTGCTTCTACCATTTAATAAAGTGCTTACTGAGCCGACATACTAAATAGATATATATTGTTTGATTAAAAAAAAAACCAAACAAAACTGTTGACATTGTACAAATATTGGGTAAAAATCTCGTCTTATAGCTTTTGTGATGGATCAGTAACTAAATGGTACATGTCTGAATAACAAAGCACCCGTAGCTGCTCCCGTGTGTTTCCCACAGCAGATTAATCCACATAGACAATTCAACAGTAGACCCCTTCCTGATTCAATCCTCCCATGGTGGAATGGGCTTGTGTCCCCACCTGGACTTGAACCACAGACTATTTGCTTGGGAGACAAAAGATCAAACTGCTAAACTGCACTGCAGATACACTTCTACAGAGTTTGAATATATAGTGGTTTACACATTTGCCTTACAAACGAAAAGGTCCTTGGTTTGAATCCAGGAAGGGACACAAGCCCTTCTCACCTTGGAGGGTTTCCTCAGGAAGGGAATCATAAAACCTCTACCAAATTGCCAATGCAGATTAATCTACCGTGGCAACCCCTTTGGGAATAATACAAGGGAGCAGCTGAAGGTACTTTTTTCAAATTAGAGAAGATGAATGCTTCTTTAAATGTGTGTTGATACATTCTGGTTGCAACTTTCCGGATTTCATAAAATACACATGGACCAGTTTCCCCCCATTTTCTTTCTTTCTTCTAAGATCTCTCTTTAAGTTGTTGGTGGAATCATTCAGTCAGTGCTGAATTTGGCTTTAGGGGGCGAGAGAGTCAAAAAATGGTGTGAGACATGTGATTAAAAATAGAGCACAGCTGTTCTGTTGCAAAATTTGCATTAAAAGCATTTAAAAGATTGCTGTGATCGAAGTAGTCCTGTCAGTGCTGGAACCTGAAGATATCAGTTTAATGGTGAGCTCCACTGGAGCTGGGAAATCTTCAGCCAGCTATAAAGCATAAGGTTGAGCTGAAGATGGATGGTCAACTGGCAGTAACATCTCTAAAGAACAGGGTCCGTCACTCTTCTAGTGCTCGGAATTTATTGGTCAGTCGAAAAGGTTCTGATGGAGGCAAACAGATGAGATGTTTAACACAACCCCCGGTACTGCTGACATGCACCCAATGCTCTGAGCTGCATGGAGCAGAGCAGGCATATGATTTTAGTTTTGGTTTAGCCTTGAGGAAAGAGTGGTGCTGTTGAGAGCGGCAGGAGCTAGACTTTTGGTGGATGAGCAGATGTGAATTCCCTGAGTCCCTTCTTCTCTCTCTTCTGTCAGTTGCTCTAAGGCTTGTTTGGAGTGTGCATGAGCAGAGTCCTGTGCAGTAGGAAGAGTTGCCAGGTGTTTGGATAAGTGAGTAGCAATGGATGAGAAGCCCATGATAAGCTTATCCTTGTTCCTTGATAAATGTGAGTATGCGGGCTGACAATGTCCATATGAAGGTGATGCTAGATGGGCACAAGCAATGACCAATGCTGAAAATAAACTGTTAGCTGGGCTAAGGTCTAAGTGTAAAAGAACAAAATCTGAAATCTGGGGTGGTGTTTGGTTCTGCTAATGAGAAGAACAGTTAGTATAAGAGTAAAGGCCAATGTGCCAGTCCACAAAACTTGAATTTCAATAGAAAAAGTTCAAAGCTGGCCTCAGCACACCAGTGTGCTTCTGCACACCATCTAGAAACCATTATCCAGATTTGTCAGAAAAACTTTTCAAGCTGCCCTGTTCCTGTTCTGTCACGCCATTTGTATCTGGGTACTGGGACAGCCACTCAGGACCAATAAGCATGTTATTCTGTTCACAAAAAAAGGTTGAGGCATTTTGGTGCAGAAGTAGCCATTAGAAGATAGCTAAATTGTGGTTAAAGAGGTAAACATAGCAGTAGCAATAATCAGATGGTCTTTTGCACTGAAACATGACTGAGAGGGAACATTTTGACACCATCACTGTGTAGTCCCAACAAAACTCAAGACTGAACAGAATGCCCTAGGTCGACTAAGTTTGGTGATCCTGTGCCTGGTGCTGTCTCATATTTTGTTTTCGGCTTAGAGGTCTGGAACAAGGTCATATTCTCCAATGAGTTTCTGCTTAGCTTATGTGTAAAGACTGATTATCTGACTTACAGCAGCCAGTCAGCTCCAACGTACTTATTGCAAAAGCACCCAAGTAAGGCAAAACTTTGGTCATTAATGTGCAATCTTTTAAAAGTCAACTGCTTCATTTCTATCTTGAGTTATAGCTAAAAAATTAAGAAATATTCGAGACTTCGAGCCTACTTCACATCTCAATTTTATTTCTAATATAAAATACATACAACAGCAAAGCCAGAGTATAAACAGCCTGAATAACAGCTAAACAGAAAGGCTTGCATTAAAGTAAATCACATAAAAGTAACATACATTTCAAAGAAAAGAAAAGGTGAACAAGTTATAAAAACATTTGTTTGCATCGTGTTGTGGAGCTGACATTTACTACTCAGACTGAAACAGCAGACATTGTTTGCCTTCAAAGTAATTACCCATCTTTAAACTGTGAATTCCCTGAGTCCCTTCTCCTCTCTCTTCTGTCAGTTGCTCTAAGACTTGTTTGGTGTGTGTATTTTTATGCGTGTGCCCTGCTGTGAGAGAACTGGGATTCAACGAGGAATACCAAAGTCCATTCAAAGGTGTCCCACTGAGGCAGAAATTACCATCCTGACATTCACACATACACATACACAGAAACACGCACCCTTCTCTGTGTGTGTGTGTGTGTGTGTGTGTGTGTGTGTGTGTGTGAGTATTCCTCAGTGTCTTGAAAGTAGTCGGTACTTCTTGAGTAGAAGAATGCTCTCTTTTTCCCAAATGAGCGTTGACTGATAATTAAAACTCAGAAAATGAAAGCAAAGTCATGCTGATGATGCATTTGCTCTTTCTGTATCTATTTCAGAAACATGAGCATGCACTGCACTGGAGGAATTTCAAAAAGTGCAACGCAGCACCTGAAAGCAACATTTGTGGTTAGCCTCTAAGCTTTGCAATAGGAACATAGACTGTATGTAAAGGTGACCACTTCCTCTCAGTGAGCAAAAGTGAAGCCTAGATACAGTATTATTGATATTGTTGCACTGCCCATCCATCCATCACTTTTCCTGGGGTCGGGGTCGCGGGGGCAGCAGTTCAAGCAGAGAAGACGAGACCTTCCTCTCCCCAACAACCTCCTCCAGCTCCTCAGGGGGACACCAAGGCATTCCCAGGCCAGCTGGGAGACAGTTTTTCCAGCTGACATGCACCCAATGCTCTGAGTTGCATGGAGCAGAGCAGGCATATGATTTTACTTTTATTTAGCCTTTAGGAAAGAGTGGTGCAATCCTCCCCTCACTAGGTGGCAGTCAAAGGCGGAGACTTTGGCGGTTCACTCCCCAACTTGCAAAACTGGCTAAACTAAACTGGCTCTGCCCTCCTACTCTATTGACATTGAGCATGTGCAGTAGTGGCCAGGTGTTGGAGACGTGCCATCAAAGTCATGCAACCCAAATAGATTTCATATATTTTCCCCTTTGAGAAATCTGTGATCATTTTAATACTGGACAATCTTGTCACGCTTATTTTAAAAGTTAGCCCTTCTTGTGTTATTCCTACCTGCAGGCTTTCTGGCCAGGTCATTGATGTGATGATGCTGAACTGCACTAGATGTCTTCATTCTTCTCTGGAGATCTGCTTTATGTTGTAACCATGCTAACCAGACCCCACAGCAGGTAGAGAACTGATTCATGTTCTGCTACGCCGAGCTCACCAAGGCCACAGAGCAGACCAAGGCTGACCAACTGCACACGAGGAACATCCAGTTGGAGTTCAATCAAAAGCTGAGATACTTGGTGAAACATATTACATGATAATCTGCTGTCCAGTTGGGGACAAAACCCTCTCCCACCATGAGAGAGTTTTGTCAGAAAAAGCATCTGTTGTGAAAACTGTGCCAAAAATGAATGCTGGGGCAATCCTTTGGGGTAGCAGCTGAAGGTGCTATTTAATAAATACTAATCCACTTTGTATTTTCTACTTAACCCAAAAATGGCAAACTAGACTTTGATACCCCTCAGTCATGACAGGCCATGCCTTTGCTGTTTTTTTGATTCCATCCCTTATCAGAATCATCTTGACAAATTGCTTATAGCCCTCAACCACAAGGATCTATATACAACAATTATATCATTAAATTGAATCCTCTTGGCTAATAGGGTTCTTCTGCCTCTATAAAGAACTGATCAAACAAGATCAACTTTACCAGGATTAGCCATTCCTGGGTCACACAGTTGATCTCAGATCTTTTGAGTTTTGATTTTTATACAGACAATATGCCCCTGCTTAGCTATCTCATAACATGGTGGATGGACTGGAACTCATATAGTGCTTTCTACTCTAACTGATCACTCAAGGCACTTTTTAAAGTACACCTCATTCACTCACACACACGCACTCCAATGACTCAGTCAGGAGCAATATGGGGTTCAGTATCTTTCCCAAGAACTCCTTGGAACAAGGACAAGAGAAGTCAGTGGTTGAACTACCAATCTTCTGATTAGAAGATAACCTGCTCTACCTCTTAAGCCACAGTTTCACCTAACTACCAGTTTGGATAATTACAGTTAAATGTTACTTTTACTTTGTAGTTATACTAATTAGAGTGTGCATAGTTAATGTTCAGTTTGATTTTGCTCTGAGAGCAACATACGCTATATGGACACAAGTACTGGGCCACACCTGTACATCACTGAATTCAGTCTCATTGCCACAGGTGTATACAATCAAGCACCTAGCCATGCAGTCTGTCTTTGCAATCATTTGTGAAAGAATGGGTCATTCTGAAGGCTTCACTTAATTCAAATATGTTAATGTAATAGGATGCCACCATTGCAACAAGATAGTCAGTGAAATTTCTTCTCTCTTAGATAATCCACTAACTTTGGCAATCCTGGCATTAATGCAAAGCAGAAGCATTTAGGAACCACAGCAACTCTGCAACAACGTGGCAGGCCATTTAAAGTTACAGAGCAGGGCTGCTGAGTACTGAGGGGTAAAATTCACCGGTTCTCTGCTGTCTCAATAACGGCAGAGTTCCAAGCCTCCTCTGGCATTAACATCAGCACAAAAACTGTGTCCTGGGTTTCCATGGCTGAGCAACTGCACGCAAGCGTTGCATAACCAAGCACAATGCCAAGCATTGAATAGAGTGATGTAAAGTTAGGAATCACATTTCTTTATCCAGCATTCTGAAGGATGAGTCTAGATTTGGTGAATGCCAAGAAAGTCACTTGTCTGACTGTAACTGTGTCAACTGTAAAGTCTGATAGAGGAGAGAAAATGCCATGGGATTGTTTTTCTGAGGTTGGTCTGGGCCCCTTAGTTCTGGTGAAGGGAAACTTTAATGCTTCAGCTTACCAAGACAGTTTGGACAGTTCTATGTTTCCAACTTTGAGAGAACAGTTTGGGGAATGCCTGTCTCTGCTCCAGCATGACCGACTGTGTCCCAGTACACAAAGCAAGCTCCATAAAGGCACTGTTTGATAAATTTTGTGTGGAAGAACTTGACTGGCCCACACAGAGCATGGACCTCTTTCTCTCTGGGATGAACTAGAAGGAAGATTGCAAGTCACGTCCTCTTGTCCGACATCATTGTCTGACCTCAAAAATGCTCTTTTGGATGAATGGGCAAAAAACTTTCAGAAACACTCCAAACCCTTGTTGAAAGCCGTCCCAGAAAAGTGGAAGACTGAAATTTTGTATCAGTGCCTAATAATTTAGAATGGCAAATAGACTTGTAATAGTACTTTTAGTACTTTTCTACTCTGAATACTCAAAATCTATTTTAATATAACTCAGTACCATTCACACAGTGCTTTATTCTATGCCTTACAAGTAAGTACATTTAACTATCATGCACATGCTTACACAGATACATTAGGCACAATTTGGGAATCAGTATCTTGCCCAAGCATGCTTTGGCGCATGGTTAAAACCACCAACCTCATGATGGAAAGTTGACCCACTCTACCCCCTAAGCAACAGTCAGCCCAAATGGGAAGTCATGAACACTCCTGTAGGTGTAATGTGTAGATGGCCCAGTACTTTTGTCCTTATACTGTACTAATTCAGATTTGCTGCGTGAAATTCACTTGTCACTTGAACTTTTGCTGCACAAATTAGTGTCACAGATGAAAACTATGGAAACAAAAAGTGACTAAACTCTAAAATTATAAAGACAGCCTCATCTCTTCGTTCAGTTCAATAAATGCAGTAATAACAGAGCACTCATTTCAGTATCTTGACAGCTTGATTCCTTCATTTCAGTTATGAATGCGTTCCATCTGATATCTAATAAAGAAAATAGTGGAATAAAGTTCACCTAATGCAAATGGACAGCTACTTTGTTATCACTGTCAGTTTTATCCACAGGGGTGTTTACTGCCTCAGTGTGCCCTTCTCCCGGTACATGATTCTCCTCTCCTGCTCATCTCTTATCCTCTACGTCTTCTGCAGAACAGCAGACGAAGGATTTTTGGAGGATTTTTTGGAGGATTTCTCACTCTTTACCCTCAAAGAAGCCAATGTCAGGAAAGAAAGTGAGTGGCCTAGTAATTTTTCTGTCACACGGACCACAGCTGGCTCTGCTAGTCATGTGTCAGGCAGATAAGACCTTCGAAAGGCTTTCTGTCTCTGTGAAAGTTCCAGAGGTCGTGACTGCTGAGAATTTGATTTCAGTCCTTTCAGACAAGACCTGTAAACAAAAGAAAAGTCAGGGTTACTAAATGTTGTTTGACCCTTCTTGGGGGGGTTCAAGAACTTTCTCCAGTTCCGTCTCCATTGCTTCCTGTCCGTTCTTTGCTTTCCACCTCCAACACCTTGTCAAATATCTATATCTCTTTTATTTCCTCACTCCTCATCTCTTTGCACTCACTTTCCTGTGTAAACATTTTCCCCAAAAATTCTTGTGTGTGTGTGTGTTTGCCGTTTTTCTTACAGCAAATAAGGGTAGCGACCTAAACCTGCAGCACATGCAAAGATAGAAGAACAAAGCCCAGTTGGCTGGGGCTTAACTTACTTTACATAATTGTTGCCTACATATGCTTTCTCAGCGTCAGAGGTTTAAGCACCTGATATGGTTAACCTGGAAGAACGAATGAAGCTGTCAGAAGCCATCCTGGTGATTTGGATGGAGAAGAGGAGAAAAAGGCAGGGAGAAAGAGCAGAGGAGGACGAGAAAAGCAAGAGAGTCAGCAAACCAGAAATCAGGTATAATCGAACCTCTTACCGGCATGTTTTGGCTCTTGATGCTTCATTAGGCTACACTGTGCAGGACTGATCAGACATTACAGGACAAATGGCCTGCCTGTTACTACAGTGTGTACTTCCTAATCCCATTATTTGCATGCTCGTGCATGCCACAAATACTTTCTAGCAGAAATGAAGGTGCAGAGAAATGTAAGCTCCAGTGCTAGCACATCCAGTACACCCTGCTTTATTCATTCCATTTTTTTACGTGCCTTGCCCTTTTCTGTTTCTCAGCCTGTTTTGACGAGTCATGTACTGAAAAGCACAACAAAACACATCCCTGCAGCACTGTTTAGCTTGGTTCAGCTAAGCTGTGGCTAACAATATATTACTTACTAAAAGCATATTAAACTGAATCCCAACCAGCAATCCTAATTTTAAAACTCCTGAAATATTATCATTACTTACAGTCTTTGTAGTGGCTATTTTTTTTAAATGTACACAAAGCCAAGGCCTTGGGAAGTAGGAGTGCAAGGGATGCTGCAGCACCCCCTGCTGCAAAAAGCAGACTTCACAGCACCTCCTGCCAAATGCATAAAATAGATATATAAATGTTCTAAACAATATTCTTGTTATTATTTATCTAAGAAATGTGTAATTTATTAAGTTGTGATAAACAGTAACAATACTAAATTAGGACTTTTTTTCAATTAATCACAGGCATCCTGGTCAAGTGACTCATAACCTAGTCACCAGTACCTAGAAATGGCATATCATTCACAAAGGGATCAATTAATAGTTTTCACAGTTGCTACAAGCATCATAATGGTGTGAAAACATAAAAAGAACACAAAGGAAGATAAGTGGATTAAGATGCTCCAACTCCCTCTTCACAGAGGCTTTTGCAGTTGTCTTTGTGTTTACCGATTACAGGGGCCATCCATTTGGTTGAATCTGAGCAGATAGTGTAGCCCTGCACACTTCGCAATTCATCATGCTGCTTCTATCAGCAGTCACATTATCAATAAACACTAGTGACCCAGTTCCATTAGCAGCCATATGTGTCCATGCTATAACGTTGCCTCCACCATGTTTGACAGATGATGTGGTGTGCTTTGGATCGACAGATATTCCATTCTTTCACTCTGCATCTCTCTTCCCATCATGACATGGGTTTATCTTGGTTTCACATGTACAACTTTTTTTTCTTTTTTTTCCCCCAGAGCTGTTCAGGCTCTAATCTGGCCTTCCTGTTTTTGAGTGTAACCAGTGGTTTGCACTTTGTTGTAAACCCTCTACATTTACACCAATCGGGCATAACATGACCACTGACAAGAGAAGTGAATAACTCTACATATCTCTTCATTATGACACCTGTTAGTGGGTGGGATGCATTAGGCAACAAGTCAACAGTTAGTCCTCAGAATTAATGTGTTAGAAGGAGGAAAAATGGGCGAACATAAGTATTTGAGTGAGTTTAACAAGGGCCAAATTTTGATGGCTAGATGACTGCATCAGAGCATCTACGGAACTGCAGCTCTTGCGGGGTGTTCCCGGTCTGCATTGGTCAGTATCTATCAAAAGTGGCCCAAGGAAGGAACAGTCCTGAAATGGCGACAGGGTCATCGGTGCCCAAGGCTCATTGTTGCACATGGGGCAGGAAAAGGGGGACATAATGTTATGCCTGATCAGTGTACATTCATGAAAGCATCTCTTGATTTTAGACTGACAAAGATGCACCTAACTCCTTGGGAGTGTTCTTGACTTGACTACATACTGTGGTTTTTTCCTAATGAAGGAAAAAAAAAAAATGCAATCATCCATTTTAGTTGTCTTCTGTGGTCTTCCAGATCTTTTGGCGTTGCTGAGCTGGCTAGTGCTTTCTTTCTTTTCAAGACAACACCTCATTGCAAATTCGGCCACTCCTAAATGTTTTTGCTATTTCTCCAACTGGCTTATTTGGCCTACTAATGGCCTTTTTCACTTGAATCAACATCTCTTTGGCCCTCATATTGAGAGTTCAACTGAACAGCTGCCAAACGCAAGTTCAATGGTTCAGTCAATTCGAGGTCTTTTTAGTTTGTCATGTCAACCAGGGAACTTGGAGGCTGGAGGGGGCACCACTCACACTATAGGCCACTATTCAGTATTCACAGAACTGAACATTTTTGCACTCTCCAAACTCACCAGGAAAGTGTTTACTGAGGGCACAGATCAAGGGAGCCAGGGGTCATTAGAAAGAATTAAAGGGCACTTTCACATTGGAGCTATGCTGGTTGTTTATATAGTCCGTAGTTTGGCTGCATATGCCTCATTGTCTATTATATGCACTACCTGCACCCTGAACAATTAGATCTGCCACTCTCACTAATGTTTTTAATGCTTCTCATCCATAGTTAGATGTACCCTACACTTTACTATAATGTCATACATTACAGAATAATAGTTTGACCTTTTTTCTTGTCTACCTGGAGTTTAACCTTGACCAATGTAAATACTTTATAATCCAGATAACCATGTAATTATTTCCGTTCATCGCTTAGTGGTCCCACTGCTGAACTGTTTACTGAACTCTTCTCATGTGTGTCGGTGTGTACGCGTGTGTATGTCTGTGTGTGTATGCATCTTAGTAAGCAGTACCAGGCTCAGCCCTGGAGCTGACTAAGTAATGAGATGCAGTCTTAGTAGCTCAAGTGCTGAACACACTCGAAATGCAACCAACTGAAAGTTGATCCAGGTTCAATATGCAGCCAATCCAAGTGTAATGTGGAGGCTTTAAGTCTGCAATGCACATACATGAAGGACAGACTTTTGGGGCTGCACATAGAAGTTTCTTTGGGCAAGACACTGAACTCCAAATTGCCACTGATACATCCATCAGACTGTGTGTATGTATAAATGGATGAATGTGGCTTATAGCAGAAAAGCGCAAAATAAGTACCAGTCCACTTATCATTTCAATAAAATAGACTTTTTTTTTATCTGGTTCTTTTTAAATGTAAAATATTTGCATATTCACAGAATGTGGAATTTTCATGAGGAAGCTGTTATCATTTGAATATTATGGAGAACTGAATTTACTTTTCTTTGTAGAACATAAGGAACTGTTTTTGCTGCAGAAGAATTTTGAACATCAGAGAATGAGTCAGTGTGAAGGGGTTCAGCTTCCAATTATAAGATTTTTCGAAGAAAATATTACTCAGCACTGAATATTTATTAAACATGGCGGTAACTCCACAGGCTATAGATTCTGAGTTACAGGTTGTGGGGAGGCTAAATATATTGACTTGAGAAGTAAAATATGGCAGAAATGTGTACGTTTTGTGTTGTGTCAAAGCTGCTTGTCACAAACCCCAGTTGTGTTTGACCTTTTCCATATGAACCAAGACATTTTTGTATCCACCAACACAACGTTTCATAACTGACTTTCCATGTGGACTGTGTCCTTGGAGCTGACATTTCATGTATTTCTGTCCTCGCAACCTGGTTGGATGTAAAGAATAGTATAACACCCAGGATTGTAGGCAGATGAATAAAAATACAGATCCTCCTTACCAAACTTACTCATAAGCTTCATTTCAATAAGGATGATTTATTGAGGTACAGAGTTTGAGTAATAAATTTTTTGGCAATTATACTCCAACAAATCGCCCTCCCAGATTGTTCCATTAGGTATAAATAAGTAAATACGGATATGAAAGATAGAAAATGAATCCTAATTAGATTGAAACTGTATAAACTTGAAAATTAAAGCGCAATTTTCCAAAAACATGTTAAATGTCAAAGATAGAAAATGAAATAAGAATTAATTATCCTTAATGTAGAAACTTCAATATGTCACACTATGGACAGATATTGCCGGGGTCTGGGCTGCTGACCCTCCCCGCTCCTGTGGCATCTTCCTCCTTCTCCAACACCTTCCCCATGTTCTAAACCTATTTCTAGTTGTAAATGTTAGATCCTGTGGATCAATTCTTGACTCATCTCATCTCTTATCTCATGTTGTCCTCTCATCTATCTGTCAGAAATGTCATTGTATAGAATGTACCAAGACTGGACCCTAATCCCAAGCGCCTGTAACCACCTTCCTGCCGGCTCCTTCTAAAATAACCATTTGGACTGAGTCTCGCCTGCCTGGCCACTCCCTGGGCCCAAGTAGGATTCATTA
Source organism: Etroplus canarensis (assembly GCA_015106775.1). Taxonomy (NCBI): domain Eukaryota; kingdom Metazoa; phylum Chordata; class Actinopteri; order Cichliformes; family Cichlidae; genus Etroplus; species Etroplus canarensis. Next base: position 12,130 of record VUQH01047410.1, read on the forward strand.
CACATTCACTACAAGAAAACCTGTCTTATAAATAAACCAGGTTATTTTCTGTGTGAGTTGTGGTCTGTGTCTGGCACCATTCATTCCTAAATCATGACAGATATGGCCAAAGAATAACAGCCCAGGTGAATTGCTAAAACAATGTCATGAAAAATCAGATATGAGTCACATACAGGCAAAAAAAACCAGCCACAGGGGCCCACAAGCCAGTGTACTCCTAGTGCCGGTCCCAAGCCCAGGTAAATGGTGAGGGTTGCATCAGGAAGGGCATCTGGCGTTAAAACTTTGCCAAATCAAATATGCGGATTCATAACACGACTTCCATACCGGATCAGTCGCGGCCTGAGTTAACAACGACCGCCTCTGGTGCCGTTAGCCAACAGGGTGCTGGTGGAAACTATGCTACTGTTGGGCGAAGACCAAGGAGGGGGAGAGGGGGAAAGCGTGTTAGGAGCCAGAGAGAGAGAGAAGGAAAGGTAGGAGGGTGGAGGTGCGAGTAGGAACTTTAAATGCAGGG
>VUQH01047415.1:4808-19014 GCA_015106775.1 Etroplus canarensis
GCCACTGGTGGTGTAGTAGTGCGGGGGACATTTTCTTGGCTCCTTTTGGGCCCCTAAGTACCAACTGAGCATAGTTCCAATGCCTCAACCTACCTGAGTATCGTTGCTGACCATGGCCATCCCTTCGTGACCACAGTTTACCCATCTCCTCATGGCTGCTTCCAGCAAGATAACACACCGTGTCACAAAGCTCAAATCATCTCAAACTGGTTTTCAAATGGCCTCCACAGCCACCAGATCTCAATCCAATATAGCACCTTTGGGATGTGGTGGATCGGGAGATTCTGACCATGGATGTGGCGCCAACAAATCTGCAAGGACCAAAATCAGGGGGATGTTTCCAGCACCTTGTTGAAGCTATGCCACAATGAATTAAGGCAGTTCTGAAGGCAAAAGAGATTCTAACCTAGTGCTAACAAGGTGTAAATAATAGCCTGTAAGTGTAAGCTGTATTTGTGCTGAAGTTTATTTCTTTTAAATGCACTTGTGGCATTTTCTCAATATAGTCTGACCATCATTAAACAAGCTGTTTTATGATTGACGATGACCCCGATGAAGGCCACAGGCCGAAACTCTCAGTCCAATAATAAAGTTGTTCTTTATGCTACAAGTGTTGCTGGAGTTTTACCCTCTTCATACCAAGGGAATCATAAATACTTCAATAAAAATGGGCAGAAAAATAAAACATTACTACAAAATAATGCACTCCAAGCAAAACTCATTTAACCATAAAGTAACTAACTACAGGGTGAAGTCACAATATGGGGAGAGTTCAAACTTTGCAGATTTATGGACTTATCATAGATTTTGACTAAATGTGGTAGGCCTATGTGAAAAGTTCATTACTGGCTATTTTATTGCACTACAGGTTGTTGCATGAAGTTGACTGCATAATTATTTGTTTAAAAAAAGTGATGTGAGCGATATAAATCAAGAAAGGATGTGCTACACCCCTGACTGTGTGTATTGTCTGCAAAATTAAGAAATACAAATTTAAATGTTTTGGAGCATTCATACAGTGCTTTAAATTCTATGCTTTTAAAGGGCCCTCACTCACACTGATGGATGCAATGGGGCAATTTGGGATTCAGACTGGAGGAACTGGGGACTGAAGCACTGACTTTCCGATTAGTAGACAACCCACTTTCCTTCTTCAGCCACAGTCACCCTGTCTTAATAAGTGATTAAGAACGCCTGAAAATATTTACATTTTGGATGTTGGATCCCATGCATCTGATAAAATTTCTTGATAAGAAGAAGCCAGTTGTTTGCATTGCTAGTTACACTTGGGTTGATCATATTAGGACAAGTTAAATGTCTTGAGTGCAAAAGGCAAGCAAGAACAACAGAAACAAATAAATGCCAGTGTGAAAGTCACACATTTAATTCCAACTGTCTGTAAGAAAAAATTATTACAGCACCTATAAACATTACATTAGGATCACTGTGGCTCCTCTTAGTGCTAGACCTTTGCTATGTTATAACAGACTCACTGAAACTGCTCAAAAGACACCGCTCAGAGTCCATAAAACAAAGCAAACATTCATTAACAACAATCTGCCTAAATTCAAAAGCCTCTGAGCAAAGTTACATTTACACAAGATCCTTCAAAGCACATACAGTATCTTACTGCTTTCTGATCAAGGCAATGTGGTGGCAATATGTACAGTCTGTTGTCTTGATGTGTGTGTGGGTGTGTCTGTCCTGATGAAGATTAATATCTGGTTGCAGATGGCATTTTAAATGTGTTACTGGGGGTAGGCTTCAATCACCATGGCATGACCCTGGAAAACACAAGAAAATAAGAAATGATACTACAGAACAGTGTCCATGTTATAAAGCGATATCAGTAGTCACATCAAACTGCATTACACTGTAAATGTTGAATTTAAAAAATAAAATTAGAGTGTGCCGGTACCTGTCCTCCAGCAGCACAAGCTGCAACCAGTCCATACTGTCCTCCCTCCTTCTGCAGCCGGTGTGCAACTGTGGTTGCCAGTCTGCAGCCAGTGGCACCGAATGGGTGACCCAAAGATAGAGAACCTCCCCACAGATTGAATTTCTCCATGGAAGGAGTACCAACCTGCACATACAATGAGCATTAGGTAAGGAATCATATTCCCACCGGCAAAAACTCAGACATCAGCTCAGGAGAATTACTTTCAACTTAGAATATTTACACTTTCAGATGTCCATACAGTCTCTACAAAGAGATATTTGCATATAACTTTGCAGAACCTGTAGGCAAGGGGCAAGCTTTTGGTCAACTGGCCAAAAGCTGGCCAACTGTAAGCAGTCCGTGTTAAGAGCAAAGGAGTCATGCAGCGATTATAATACAAACTATGAAATATTGGTTATAGTCTGATGGCTAAGCTGTCTTTTTTACTTAAATTAAAAAAAAAAATCCTTCATAAAATCAAACTCTCAATAATGGCTGGCATAGGACAACAGGAAGTCTTGACCCAGATATTATACATATATAAACCAAACGTAAGCTTCAGGGCTAAAAACATAAAGTTGAGGCGAAAGTACTGAAAACTGCAGTTCCAGTAATGGCCAATTGAGACACATTAAAATCCCCAACATTACACCAGAAACAAACATGTTTAAAGTATATTATAGCAAACAGTTCTGCTGCCTAAAACTTTTTGAGAACTGTAATGGATAGGAACAGGTACTGTTAAGATTTTTCAGTGATATTCTTATTGGTACTTTATGGAGAAAAAAATAACAGAATTAACATTGCTTTAAACTGATCAATTAATATAACAGTAGCAAACTGCAAAGAGATTTGTTTTGAACAAATCACTATTATGAATGTAAGCAAGGACGCATGCACATATAACAGTCAGCTCGATAAGACTTACTTTTAATCCTTAACACACGTTTGCATGTTAGATAATCGATAATATAGACAACTGAGTGTGCTCTCCAGGCTGCTGGCATAACAACCCTGGGGCAACAAGAGATAAAATACTAACTAGACAGTCAAAACCTGTGCACTGCTCTGTCTGAATGATGGACTTTCACTATATGTTCTGACAGATTACTCGACTTGTTGCACTTGTGGCAGCAAGCACTGAGTAGATTCATGCAGGCCTTGCATCGTGAGGGACAAAGTCAGGTGTTGGACGGGTGGCGTGAAGCATGTCACCCCTGAACTTAATTGGCCTGTGCAGAGCCCTGACCTCTACCCCATCGGACATCTTTGGGATGAACTAGGGTGGAGACTGCCTGCCGGGCCCTTTCATGTAACATCAGAGTCTGACCTTATGAATGTTGGAATGAATAGACAAAAATTCCCACAGAAATACACCAAAATCTTGTAGAAAGTCTTTCCAGAAGAAGGGAAACTGTTGTAGCTTATTAACTACAACCACACTTTTGAATGTTACAATTTTCTCCACTATTATCACTAAGACCAGGGTCTGTGAAGCAACCTGCCCACTGGCTTGTGACCTCCAGGGCTGGGCTTGTGTCTCTACTATTTATGAACTGGGGACCCTTTGCCTTTGAGGTCAGTGTGTAAACCATTACACTACTGAGGACATTTTTTGCTCTCTTCTAGATAATAAAATTAATTTCCCCAGTAGTGAAAGCTGTACCAGTGGCATTGGAGCTGACTGATACTCTTGTCTTTGATAATTTAATCCTGGGTTTCAGTATCCATCCTTAGCAATGGAATAATTTTTCCATGACTCTCTTTTGAAATGTTTTTGCACTAGAACCTCCAAAGGCATTATTTTGACTCCTTCGTCATATTAAATCCCCGTAACTCTGTTAAAATAAAACCCTATCAGCTCATATTTCCTGACTTTTTTTAAAATGGTTTATTCATTGTGTACTGAATTTTGAGGTGTCCGAAAGAAAAAAAGAAAAAAATTACAACCACTTATATCTAGAACCACAGAGGGTCATTTTGATTCCCTTAGAAATCAATATAAAATAGTGTCTCCTTAGTGTAGTGGTTTACATATGTGCCTTACAAGTGGAAGGTCCCTGGTTTGATTTCAGGTGAGGACACAAGCCCCTCTCAGCATGGAGGGTTGCGTCAGGAAGGGCCCCTGGCTTAAAACATCTGCCAAATTACTGAAGCGGATTAATCCACTGTGGCGACCGTTTGGGTAAAATACAAGTGAGCAGCCGAAGGCACATTTAGAAATCAATGTAAAATGCTGCATTCAGTTGTCACATGCCTGGCTGCCTAGCAGCGTGTATTGTTTACACACATTTGGATATGAATGCTGCTATATCATGAGCCAAAGCTAGCTGGATGACACTGATAAATGAATATATAGGGTCCTGTAGTTAGATAAAAGATGAATACTCATTGCAAGGCTGAAGGAACTGGGGATAAGATATTGAGCCATGGCATAGTGGAGCAGAGGGGATGACTGAAAGAATCCAGAGCTGGGTGGGTTACCGGCTGTGTTGTGCAGTGAGGGAACTTAAACTGAACCGACCAAAGTACAGATGTGGCAAACAAATCCAAGCAAGTAAAAAGTGAGATCTGGAGCAGAGCAACTACATAAAACAATAATTTTATATAAAGTATTCTGATTTCTGATTTAGACCTGAGGAGCAGAGTGGACAGCTAATATCAGAGAGAGAGGCAGAGGTGGATGGTGCAACGCATTTTCACTGTTCTACTTTTACAATAATTTATCAAAATGTGCTTCTTATTTCTTAGTAGCAGCTGTGAGGTGAACTTTAAAATGTAGGCGATGATCTGCTTAGTCTGTTTCTTATTTATTTTAGTGCAACTAAAACCACACAAAATTGGTTTTAACTTTTTCATAATGTTCTTGGTTAAATTATTATTATATTTGTTAGTTTTTTTACATTTTGTTTATTAGTGGATTCAAAAAATTTACCTTTGAGATTATTTTATTATAGGTCACAATCATTTGTAGAACTAATAACTTAATCTTAAATGCTTATGCTTGTCCAATCATACTTATAATTAGAAATATTGGATCAAAATCAACAATAAAACTTCTTCAAAAAAAAATTAGACATTTGCCGGTTGTTTTAGGATGGTGTCCAAATTACTCCCTCTGGCGGTTCTGGCGAGTTCGGAATATTGGCAGTTTTAGTTTTAAGGCTGTATTAAAGCTGCAGTCTACTGATGCAGCGAGCTAACCAAGATCACTAGCATTACACTTAACACTCTGTTGTCACATGAAAAAATGGAAAAATGGTCACTTCCAGCTCTGGAAAAAACAAAACAAAAAACCTAAGAGGGCGACAGCCATGAAACCAAAATCGAGATTTCAGGATTAAGTCCATAAACCTACAGGGGATGCTGCAGTTGCTACATTGATCAGAAGCCCTGTAAACATTGGCAGTTTCTCTCCAAGAAGCTAAATCAGGCAATAGCTGGTGTGCTTCTGGGTTGACTTTTGTATGACTTGAATGCAGCTAAAATGAGAAAAGCACAACAATATACTGACGTGATTGTCAATATATTGTAGCAAAATATGAAAATATAAAACGAGTGTGCACGAGCTGCCTCATAAAATAGCATTTAAACTCAAATTCAATTTTTATCTGTTGCAGTATGCTGCAAGCATCAAGGTGTGCTGCTTGGATCTAATCTGAGAAAAATAAAAACAGATGACCAACAGCTATCTTTACCTTCGATTTCCTGCCCATGTACGTCTGGGCAAACCAATCCGAGTCCATAGCCTTCAGATTTGCCACGATCTGACCCTGAAAAATACATACAAATATATATCCACAGAGTTGCCATAGAAACCAGGCTGGAAATTGATCTCTATTGATCCAACAGAGCAGAATATGAAGCAGACCTGTCAAATTTTAGTCTAGCATGTGGACAACATGCATACTATACATGACAACATACTGAAACTTGATTAAGGCAAACACAAAAATGTTGCTGGAGATGAAAAGAATATTGATATATGATATAAACCCACACATTTTTTTCTAAAATATATTGTAATTACTTACTGCGAACGCCTCATGAAACTCAAAGACATCAATATCATTCATGGATAAGCCAGCCCGTTCCAGAACTTTGGGTGTAGCATACGTTGGCCTGAACGAGTCAAACAGAGCGAGAGTGGAAGTAGAAAAAGCTGTCTTTTTAAGTCCTCAAACAATCACAAGTTTAACTGCAACTAAATATTTCAAAAATAAATCAACTTTCAACAACAAAGATGAAAATCACCATCACTTGAGTGAGTGACTCACCCCAAAAGCAGCTGATCTTTGGGATCCTGAGACACATAGACAAAGTCCCTGCCAGGAAGAACATTTAGATAAGCGCATCATCTGAAACAGCATTATTAGAGAAATTGATGCTAATCTTCGAAGGAGTGAGAATTTAGATACCTGAGATAGGCTTTAGGCTTGAAACCCATAGCCAAAGCTTTCTCTTCAGACATGATGAGCACAGCAGAAGCGCCGTCAGTCTGAGGACACACACAAACAAATAGTTCAAAGTCAGAGAACAGCTTCCAAAAGAGGAAAAGTTAGAAGATACAGTCTGAGCGTTGTGATCCAAAAAACACAAAAGGGCTCAAGACTTTACTTAGGTGGGTCACCCAAGAAAATTTTGCGATTTTTTCCCCCCCCCCAACCGTAAGAGGGAATGTCAGGTAGAGATAGACAATCCCTTTTACTCTTACTTTGAAAAGTTCAGTCACTGCTAACATACCAGGCCTTTGCCTTCTAATTTCATGTTTCTCTACCAGCAGATTGAGCAGATCACTTTGCAGAGGCCACCCTCTCCTCCGAGAATCTCTCGTCCCAACAGTGGGATGCACCTCCCACTAGTGTCTGCAGCTGGTGATAGTAGTCCTTGTTCTGCTCTGATGGTCCACTGCAAGCTGGAAGATCACTCCTACCAGAGCCTGCAGCAAGTGGACAACTGGTACAGGTGATGTTTTGCCGAGATCACAGAGGCTGAAGAGCAGGACAAGGACTGCAGGCACCAACTGCAGTTTAAGCTCATTCACAGGATGAAGAATTTGCTAATGGGCTGCTGATTTTTGCTCTGTTATTTACTGTCACAAAATACACATAGCAATAGTTACCAATGTGCTAAAGAAAGTGTGTGTGTGTTGAAAGACTACATAAAGACACACAAATACTTCTGTTATTCTGCTAAATCAGAGACAAATGTAATTGAGGCTGAAGATATTTTTGACCCAGTTACAGGGATTTAAAAACACAGAGACAAACACAAGGCAGTAATGCAGTCTCTGTGTGTGTCATTACCAGGAAAGAGGAGTTGGCAGCAGTGACAGTGCCATGAGGTTTAATGAAGGCAGGCTTTAGTTTGGCCATTTGCTCCAAGGATGATGGCCGTATGCCGTTGTCCTTTGACACAATATCACGACCTGGAGAGACAAAAATATCATTGTAAGCAACCAAAAAAAATCCTTAAACACTAACATTACCTGTTAAAAGTTGTGACATAATCAATAGTATTTTCAATTTGAGTCCTTACTCCCTTTTACAGAATGACAGAATTCAACCAAAGCCAAAATTTACATGAACAATAGATGTCTAAGTACAGTTTGATTATTTTAGTGGACCCCCATAAGAATCCCCCCAAATGCACTTATTTTCTTTGTCACTACCAACAATTTACACAATATCATCTTTAAGATGTCAGTCAGAAAAATACAACTCAACACCACAAAATTTCCCAAAGCCAAGTTGAAGTCTTTTATACATCCCAAGTGCATCGATGTGCAATGTCATGTATCTTGATTGAAGGGTGAAGCCGTGTTTACCTGGCACTTTAAAGGAGATGACATCCTGCAGCAGGCCTTCATCCTGGGCCTTTTTTGCCAGTGTGTGTGATCGCAGAGCAAACTCATCCTGCTCTACTCTGGAGACCCTGAATGCAGCAGCCAGACGATCAGCACTGTGACCCATTGTTTCTGCTGTGGAGAATTCAGCCACAGCAGGAAGCTACACACACATACACAGGAAAAGTTTTGAGGTTGAAACAGTATATAGGATGTCGCTGATTAAAGAACAGATGTTTTCATTTTTAACACTAAAAACACCTGGGATCAAACTAAAACTGAAAGTGGTTATGCGAATACACACCTCTGGGGAGAGGTGTGCAAGCCGGATGCTGCCAATCAGACTGAGTCGCTGACCAAGGGTCTTTGCCTTGTTTAGGGACAACATTGTCTTCCTCATCTTACGGCTGTGACGAATGGGAACATCAGACATGAACTCCACTCCACCTGCTACAACAGCATCACACTGGCCGGCAGCAATCAGACCAACAGCTGGATAGAAGGATAAAGACACAAAAAAGGTCAACAAAAGAGGGTAGCAACCACTAAAAACAAACTGGGACAACTGAAAAAAAATTATGCACATAAATCAGGCACATCCTTTATCCCCCTGTTTTTCTCACTGTTTTGTATGTGCTTTAGTGCAACAACAAGAGGACATATCTAATCACAGTCTTATACGCTATCTCTTGCTTATTTTCCCCTTGCTGTTATTTTTAGGTATTTTTAATGACTCTTTACCCATAGAGATGTTAGTGTATTTCCTAATTTACCTCCCACAGGAGTAGCAAAAAATAAAAAAGCAAAACAAAACGTGACAGTCCAACTGTTTTGGAGCTCGAGTATGCTTATCAATTTTCACCAGCCCAAAATATACAGAAGTACTTTGTCAGGCTCAGTGTAGAGATGTTTTCCTGGATATACCTGAGGTCATTGCCTGGTTGGAGGAGATACAGGCCATGGTGACAGTGTGAGCTGGGATCTTGTCAGAGAAACCTGCGCCTAGGGCTGCCTGGAATAACGGTTGCAAAATTAACAGTGAGCCATGTTACACGCAGATGCATGCATTTGCAAAAAATAAAATGCTCTTTTGGTCAAAATTGTGTTCTGCTATGCAATGCCACTGCTTTAAGTCAAAGTTACAATTCATAAAGAAACTTTAGATGCTGTAACTGTGTTAGAGAGTAAGTGTGTGTGTGAGTATACCTCTCTTGCTACGTTGCTGGTTTTAACCTCTTGAATGACTGTTCCATAAATGATGTAGTCTACAGCATCTTTTGGTATACCTGTCCGGTTTAGCAAACCTCTAGACAAAAAACAAAAATAAAAAGAGGGAACCAAATACAACAAAATGAGGAATCTGTTTACTAGACAGGGGACAAAAGCACTTTTTTTTTTTTCAACAAAACACCTGGGCATGCCATGTAACCCACAGATCTGCTGGATAATTGCTCCAGTCTTCCCAAATCTCTTCCTTGTATGAACTGACATGCTTCATATATCCCTATTACTTTTTCTCGTTGGAATACGCCACATGGACAAACGTACTGGATCAGGCCTCTCAATAATCAAATTACCGTGTTTCAGTCAATGTCGCAGGTGTATAAAATCAAGCACCTAGCCATGCAGTCTGCCTTTACAAACATTTGTGAAAGAACAGGAGCTCATTCCAGCATGGTACTGTAATAGGATGCCACTTTTTTCCCTCCCAGATAATCCACAATTAACTGTAAATGGGATTATTGCAAAGTGGTAACTTTGTGTGTAAAAGCCACCAAAGCTCCGCTGGCTCAATAAGAGTTTCAAATTTCCTCTGGCATTACCATCAGAAACTGAGCACCAGAAGTTTCATAGAATGGGTTTCCACAGCTCAGCAGGTCCACAGTGCCAGCTGTAAAGTTTGGTGGAGGAAGGATAATGCTGTGGGGTTGTTTTTCTGGGGTTGGCCTCAGCCCCTTAGTTGCAATGAGTGGAATTCTTAATGCTTGAGCTTACCAAGACCTTTTGGACAAGTCTACGATTTCAACTTTGTGGGAACAGTCTGTTCCAGCAAGACTTTGCCCCATTGCACACAGCAAGATTCATAGAGGCACAGTTGGATGAGTATGGTATAAAAGAACTTGACTAACCAACATAGAACCCTGACTTCAACCCCTATGGATTTAGAATTGGATGTCAAGCTCCTGCAGGTTTAATGTGTAGGTAGCCCAAAATATTTGTCCATATAATGTAGTTTCTAAAGATACTGCACTGAGAACTGTGGGCACCTTATCATTTGTGCCACTCAGGAATGGCTTGTGTTTTAATCACATGACCAAAAGTGGCTCTCTTTTGTTTCAAGATTAAAGCAGTAAAAGTGATTTTATTCCTCCAAATCTAAACCTTGATGGAGGTTTAGGAGCCCATTTTACATAGGTTTAGCAAGAAATGTTGGAAAATCAGTAGAGGTGTAGAGTGACAGAATACAAGATATAAACAAGCGAAAGGATGTAGCCTTGTCTGAAATCTATCTTAAACAATTTTCTTCTTACAGTTTCTTTTCATTGTGCCTGTAATTCTGGGTACATATGAGTGTATCTGCTCTCATATTTGTCTCACTTGCAAGCTGGCACATGCATTCCCCCATTTAAATGTTGGGTTCAACAGGTAAGCAAATTCAAACCAGATCTGCAATCTATTCCTTCAATGATGGATGTAATAAAGTAACTGACACGGATCTTGTTGATCTTAAGGTAGTTACCAGAAAAAACACAACCACACACTTACTGCAGAGCTGCTCTGGCCAGATCATGTGGCATCATGTCAGTGTACCTGTAAACAGAAACCAGAAAGGTTTTCCCTTCAAGCCACAGAAATTCTTTTTCAGGAAAAAGAGTACTTGACTACGGTTTTCCCTGTACTGTTTTTAAACACAACAAGGTGCTCAGTGTTGTTAGCACAATTCTATAAATGTTAAGTGGCCACAGTAGCCATAAGAAAAGAGCAGAGACATACGTGGTTCCAGACATCAGGAAAGGGGTTCGAACTCCTTCCACCAGCACAATGTTCTTCATACCAGGTCGAGCCAGTGTCTTCTTGCTCTTTGCCTGAGCTGAAAGAAGATAATAAAAGATGACATTTATAGTAGAACCATCTCAAAAGCTACAAGGAGAAGTAGTTTTATAAAGATTCTGCTCAGGTAAATGAATCACTAAATAGAGGCTTATGATCAGCCCATGCTTGAAAATGCCATAATCTGGACTTTTAAGCAAATGTAAATCATATAAGAGTATCAACTTACCTTGAGCCTGAAGCTGAGATGTTGTACTAAGAGAGCGTGTACCTGACGCACAGAAAAATATTATTACCAACTTAAAAACACCAAATTTCAAGCTAGAACAAACAAAGTCCTTATCTAAAGACCAAATGCTGCATGACTTGGTAAGTAATTGTGTTGCATTTTGCATTTCTGACTCTTGGTCATGCATTTCCCCCTATTAATTAGATATTATAAACCTATTAAATTGCTAGTAAAATAACTATGAAGAGAACTTACCAAACCGCACTGCCCAGGAAGGGCTGACTGAGCAGCTCCGCATCGAGTTCAGCAAAATGGAAGCCATTATGTTCTAAGTGGACAGAAAAGTTAATTGTTACTACTAAGGTCTCACCAGCTTTTTGATTTAAAAAAAAGAAATCAACTAGACAATATCTCCCAGACCAGGACCAACACCTTTACAGGATAACATTACTGGGAAGCCATTATGAAGACCCGTCTGCCCAAACCATGACCACCACACCTCTTTACCAATCATATAATACCTCCCAACCCAAAGCCCAGTGGTACTTAATAGGAGGTTAGGATGAACTTGAAAGCTGGACTTGGACGTTGCTCCTTGCTTAGTAGGTCAAAATGTTGTTCCTTCAGCTGCTCCCTTGTATTCTTTCCAAGGGGTCGCCACAGAGGATTAATCCACATTGGTAGTTTGGCAGGGTGGGGACACAAGTCGTAGGAAACTTTTGCTTGTAAGGGGAATGTGTAAACCACTACACTACAGGGACACCCCCTATTTAAGTCCTAATTTTCCTAAATACTACAAATTGTGGTTGAGACCTACTACTCCTCTAGAGGTATATAGCTATAAAGTTTGGCACAACGTTTCAAAATCTGTAATGAGCTACCTGCAATAATGTCGCAAAGTTGTACAGTGGATGTGACGGGGTTAGGTCAAAACCATAATATTTCCGAACTTTCATCCAGGAGGTATAAAATGTTCATGGAACTGCATGACATTTGTGATTTAAAAACTTTAATGGAATATACTTGTACCTAATGCTTAAGGTCGTCTTCATAGTGTTTCCAGAATTTATAACTTTCCTCAAATAAAAATTCACAATTAATTTTTTTAAAAGAAATTGATTCCAGAGGCCCTTCTGCAATCATCAGCCTGAAGACAGGAACCCCACAAGGTTGTGTTTTGAGCCCATTGTTTCTCACTCTCTTCACACATGACTGATCCATTCCACCCCTCCAACAGAATAATTAAATTTGCCGACGATACAACAGTTGCTGGCCTGATCACTAATGATGAGACAGCAAACAGGCTTGAGGTGAAACATCCGGCTGAGTGAAGTAAGAACAGCAGTCTAACGCCCAACCTGGTCACTGGGAGTAACTAGAATGGGTAGGATTAGAAATGAGTTCATCAGAGGGACAGCTTAGGCTGAGCAGTTTGGAGACAAAGACAGGGAAGCAAAGCTGAGCTGGTTTGACACATAGATGGAGGCAGATGGTCCGCTGTGGTGACCCCTAAAGGTAGCAGAGGAAAGAAGTGGCACCTTCGGGGACATAATTTGCAGTCGAAAAAAATGTGGTGTATCATAATATATGTTATCGCAATACTCAGCATATTGCAAGTTAAATATCTTGATAATATCGTGTCGTACAACCACAGGATCTACTCATTTTAAGCGGTAAAAGGTTGAAGTTTTCCTTTAGACTGTCCCATGTCTGTATCTGTGACGGTCACCCTACCCCCGCTGTGACCTTTCACCTACATTCCTCTGCTGGAGAATGTGCAGTGCTTCCTTTCGGCTGCTCCCATGTATTCTCCACCAAGGGGTCACCACAGCGGATTAATCCGCATTGGTAATTTGGCAGAGGTTTTACGTCAGATGCCCTTTCTGACGCAACCCTCCATGGTGAGAGGGGCTTGTGTCCACACCTGGAATCAAACCAGGGACCTTTCGCTGTGACCAGCACAATGGAAAGGCCTGGACCTGCCAAGCTCTTCTGGAGGGGGACGACGCCCCCATCCAGCTGCAACAGCACCAGGTCAGAGCCACCCTACGCAGAGTCAATGTGAGAAAAGCAGCTGATCCAGATGGAATCACAGGGAGGATACTTAAGGCATGCACAGACCAGCTAGCCGGGGTTTTCACCACCAGCTTCAACTCCTCGCTGCTGCAGTCTGTAGTTCCCACCTTAAGACATCCACCATCGTCCTAGTGTCCAAGAGGAACACAGTGCCCTAACCCGCATAACCTCCAAATGCTTTGAGAGACTCATCCTGTCTCACATCAAAGCTAGCATCCCTCCTGACCTTGATCGACACCAGTTTGCTTACAGAGCACAAAGGTCAACAGTGGATGCCATCAACACGGCCCTCCACCCGGCCCTCAAACCTGGATTCCACCAACACATACGTGTGGCTGCTGTTTGTGGACTCCGCCTTCAGCACAGTCATTCCTCATAAACGGGTCAATAAACTGGGCAACTTGGGCCTGGGCAGTTCACTCTGCACCTGAATACTGGACTTCCTCAGTAACAGGCCCCAACATGTCAGGATGGGAGATTATACCTCCCCCACTCTCACCCTGAATACTGGAACTCCACGGGGGTGTGTCCTCAGCCCCCTCCTCTTCACGCATGACTGCGCCCCCATTCACACCAGCAACACCATCATCAAGCTTACTGACGACACCACCGTGGTAGGACTGATCGCGGATAATAATGAGTCAGCCTACAGGGAGCACGTCCAGAATCTCCGCAGATGGTGTGAGAACAATAACCTGGACCTAAACACAAAAAAACCAAGGAGATGATAATGGACTTCAGGAAATCTGAACTGCGCACTCCCCCCTCCACACTGACGGAGAGGAGGTAGAGAGGGTGGAGAGCTTTAAATTTCTTGGGAGTCCACATCTCCGCTGACCTCACCTGGTCCACTAACATCTCTCACCAGGTGGGGAAGGCTCAACAGAGATTGTACTTCCTCAGGAAACTACCCCGTCTACCCCGTCACAGCTTCTACCCCCAAGCTGTGAAAAGCAGGATCTCTCCCCCTCACTCAGACACAGGCACACTGACTGACACTGATTCCCCCCCCCCCCCCCCTCCCCCCCCACCCCCCCCCCTTTTCTTTTTCTTTTTTTTAGTTTTT
>VUQH01047417.1:8043-27643 GCA_015106775.1 Etroplus canarensis
TTTTTTTATTTTTTTTTTTTTTTTTTTTTTTTTTTTTTTTTTTTTTTTTTTTTTTTTAAGGTGGTAGTAATCCTCCCAAGCAACAGGAAGGATAAGTACGACTGTGTTAAGAAGTACCTGTGTGTGGATTTTCCCACTCCCAGCCAGTGTGTCGTGTCCCGTACCCTCACACGCACACAAAACCTCATGACTGTTGCTACCAAGATTGCACTGCAGATGGCTTGCAAGATGGGAGGAGAACTCTGGAGTGTGAATATCCCCGTGAGTCCTGTGCACACAAACTTGAGATGTTGAAAAAAGTAAATATTAAGATGTTTAACAGGAAAGCCAAGATTTAGTAGCTTTTGAATGAATTTAAAATCATTTGGAGTATAAAGAGGAGCTCAAACCTGTACTGCTAAACTGTCATGTTTGTGCAGCTCAAACAGCTGATGATTGTGGGTGTTGACTGCTACCATGACACCGCTGCTGGGAAAAGGTCTATTGGAGCTCTAGTGGCCAGCCTCAACCAGAACATGACCAGGTTGGTATCTGTAATTGAGATGAGCAAGTTTGCTATGAAGGGCCCTTTTTTTTTCCTAGTGCATGCAGTTGGAATTTAATTATGTCTAACATGTTCAGAAACTGTCCTTGATTTCCCAAACTTGAGAGCAAAGTACAATCAGTATGTTCCCAACTTCTTTAAAGGTGGTACTCCAAGTGTGTGCTGCAGCTCAAAGGTCAGGAGATCATGGACGGGCTGAAGGTGGCCTTAACCGGCAAGTTGCTTCTCTCAGTTTAGAAAAGTTCTGCTTTGAAATGCACATTAATGATTTTGGCAAGACTGACACCTTTCTGTTTCTTCAGGTGCCCTGAAAGAGTATTTGAAGGTCAACAAATTTCTGCCTTCACGCATCGTTGTGTACCGTGATGGAGTGGGTGATGGCCAGCTGCACAGTGTGGTGAACTACGAAGTTCAGCAGATCATAGACTCTATCCAGTCAATGGGGCAGGGCTATGTGTGAGTTTTTAAAGCCGCCTTAAAAAAAAAAACTGTTCCCCTTGGATGCACTCAAATTTCCAATGTGGCGGTACTGACAACATAAAATGGTCACCTGTATTAGATGCCAGTGTCCTTTGACCTAGAACTTTAAAAAAAAAAAAAAGAAAAATCTCTAAAGCCCATAACTGATCAGGTGAAACTATGGTTGGAAAATGTGCTTGTTTTTCCTTCTGTTTGTATTAATTCCTGAGCGGGAAAATAATGCAGAACAAATCTGACTATTGAATAAAAATGGAAGTTTTCATTAGCCTTTCTCTCTGTTTCTTATAGTCCGAAGCTAACTGTGGTGGTTGTGAAGAAGCGCATAAGCAGCAGGTTTTTTGCCCACATCAATGGCAAGGTGGCAAATCCTCCACCTGGCACCATCATTGACTCAGAGGTTACCCGTCCAGAGTGGTATGGGTTTTTTTTATATATACATGTATATTTTATTTAGCTGTTCTCAATCTTTTCATATATTTAACATAATGGGGGTAGTGGCAATAGCATTACACCCTTTTTTTTTTCTAGGTATGACTTCTATATCATAAGCCAGGCTGTTCGCACCGGAAGTGTATCGCCAACCCACTACAATGTTGTGTACGACACCAGTGGGCTCAAACCTGATTATATGCAGCAGCTCACCTACAAGCTGTGTCACATGTACTACAACTGGCAGGTAGGGTGATGCTATGAGCTTGTAATTGAAGTTTTTTTTGTACTGAAAATGGTGAGGTTTCATCATCTGTTTTGTGATAGAAGGATGGTGGCAAGAGTGAAAGGGAAAGTTTGTTGGTAGTGAGACATGCCATGATATATGGTTTAGAAACAGTGGCACTGATCTAAAAAAAAAAAAAAAAAATAGGCAGAGTCGAAGATGCTGAGAATTTCACTGGGAGTGTCCAGGCTGGACAGGATTAGAAATTGGTACACCAGAGGGACAACTCACTTTGAGGCGTTTGGAGACAAAGTCAAGAGAGGCAAGGTTGAGACAGTGTGGACATGTATAGAGGGAGGGATAGTTGGATATATTGGACAAAGGTTGTTGAAGATGGAGCTGCTAGGCAGGAGGAAAAGAGCAAGCCATAAGGTTCATGAATGTAGTGAAAGAGGGTTGGTGAGATGGAGGTAGATGACCCACTGTGGTGACCCTAACAGGAGCAGCTGAAAGAATAAAATAAAAATGGCTTTACTCATTATGTTTCTTCAGAAATGTAGACATTTTGATTATGACTTTGTAATTTTCAGTTGAACTAAATGTTTTCAGTAATAACTAAAGCCTGCTAGTAAATTTCCAATGAGCTAATTTACCCCAGGAAATGTGTAAATATCACTGCTCTTGACATTGTGTTGGTTATGCTTAATTTTGTTTTTTAGGGGATCATCCGAGTGCCTGCTCCCTGCCAGTACGCCCACAAGTTGGCCTTCCTTGTGGGTCAGAGCATTCACAAGGAGCCCAGTGTGCATCTCGACAACTACCTCTTCTACCTTTAAGGATAAAAAGACTAGCAAGTTCCTGGGAAAAGAATCACATGTAAATTTTTGTTGACAGAGCTTATAAGTTGTGTGGCATTTGAGGCAGATACTTATGTTCAACACCTTTTTCACAGCAGACATTTTGAGCTGTTGTTGTGTTCCAGTAAGCTAATGGTGAACAAGCATGCATGAAACTAGGAACTCCTTCTCCCTTTAAGCCCTAACAAAAAATGCACGTCCCACACCCCAGAAATATCAATCACTAACAATAAAAAACAATCTATGTTGAATGTTCTTAAAGGTGCATGTTATCGGTGCAAATGTTTACTTGTTTCACGTAAAATCATATCTGTTCACTTTAATTTTATGCAGTGTTTTTCGCTAACTATGTGTAGTGTGTAGTTTGAAAGCTGGCTGGTTGAAAAGTGGTCTGGGACAGGAAGGGCAGTATCATAAACGAGCTTCGAGTTGAATGCACTAAACACACCTTAGCTTTTTACCTGAAGATGTCTGCTGTGAAAATGGTGTAGAGTTTGAAAAGTCTAAGCAATGTTATTTCTTCATAAGAATGTAGAGCAGGGGTGTATTGCAATTATACAATTGCAATGTGGCCCTTAATAGGGTTGAATTACATGATATTTTTGACATCAAATTGGCGACCGGAAGTTGGGGGGGTGGGGCCGGAAGCTTGACACCCTGATCTAGAGTCTCTTGTCTTGTTATACTGGCCTCTTTTTTTTTTTTTTGTTTTAAATAGTTGTCAGGGAAACAGTCATTGTAAGGCTCACGCGTCAACATGTAGTTCCTAAAACACTGTGTTGCAATAAACCTTATTTCTGTTGGTAATTTCTTTCATTTCAAAGTAAATCAGACAAGCACTTCATTACAAAATATCAAATTTATTTAGATTTTTTTTATATAAAAGATTGCACATGCACACCCACACAATAATTTGTAACCATCAATATAGGCTGATAATTCTTATCGTAAAGCTAGCACACAATTGCAGACTTTTAAACAATATGATCTTGAAGACACCATGGGGAAAGCTTCAACTGTTTGATTATAAATTTAAATGTACAAAAAAGGCAGTCTGAAAATCAAGTATAAACATTTAAAAACAATTTTACAAATGGACAAAGTACAAAAAGAGCAACAGTCACTCAAAATGAACAGAAGCAATGTCTGAGGATGTGGTCCATAAATAGGAAAAGATGTTCATCAGTTTACTGTAGGTTAAGATGACTGTTTGGCCGAGAATTGGACAGAAAGTATTACAGAATGTTTTGCATACATTCTCTTTTGGCAGTTTCAGTTCAACTCTTGCGTATAGAAAATAGTCCAGATTTTAAACAACATGAGAGGATGACATGGGGGAAACTGAATGATGTACAATAGGAAGTGGACTGTTCCATTTCACGCACAAAGACTGACATCTGCACAATCCTTTTGGGCAGCTTTGAAAATACATTGGCTTTCAATTCATTGTACATTCACTACTCTACATTAAGGTGTAGATATATAGATAGATATACAGTACTTGTATCCTGCACCAAAATAATGTGGGACACTGAACAGGCATAAATGATGGGTTGGCTTGAAATATATTTCAGATCTAATTTTGGATTAGGACAGAAGGGGCAGCATAGAGGTAGCCTTGTGTTTCACTGTTTACTACTATGAAATCATCAAACCTGTAGTATTTAGTGAAGCGTTGCATGGTACAAATTCACTGCAGTACAAGAACAGGCTTAATTTGCTGATACTATATCACACAGTAACTACATCTATTTGTTCTTAAATGTTCCATTATATTCTGTAATGTTTCCCTTGTAAAGTCAGGTTTTAAAACAGGAGCAGTAAGGTGACAGAATTTTTTTTTTTTTTTAAATAGCCTTCATTTTCTCCAGTGTGTGAATTTGGTTTCAGGGAGATTTTTTGCCCTATTTCCACTTTCTCCCAAATGCTGTTTATTCTAAGACTACACAGACATATTTTTGAGGAGTGTAACAATGGACAGTTAGTGTCGGAGTGTTTGATAGTTCTATTTAAGCTCTGGTCCTATGGAATCCCTACAGTCACACAATACCCTGCATGTCACAAGTCAGGATTAACATCTGCAAACAGATTTTATGAAGTGACAACATAAATGAATAGTAGGCATGAAACTGCATGCTCTACTGGTAAAAGTACTACCCATTGTGCAATTATAAGGCAAATACATGGAGGTTGGATATACTAGGCATTGTCATTTAGGCTGATTTTACTGCAAAGACCCTGTAGCAGATACAGTATGTGCTTGTTGCCGACATGTTTCTGGAGAGGGAAATATGCCTATATCACAGCTATAGAAGTAGGGCAGAAGAAAAGGAATTAATTCTGCTGATTTGTCCAAGAATACTACACAGTATGTCAGCCACGCTGTATTAAAGTAGTGCATGCTCTAGGGTCCACACTGAGCCCGTTGCATTGCATGCACTCCAAAGGGGTCAGAAGGGAATGTGCTGAAGTAAAGCATGCAAACCTCACAAACAATTTCTGACTGGCTATTTTGAACAAACTCAAGTCAAGATGCTCAAATCCATCTTTTTTTCATTTTCCTCACACCAGATTCAATAATTAACTGAATCCTCAGTATCAGAATGACATTCTGGTTTCCGTGTATGGCAACACTCTTCAGAGGGTCAATTAAGTGCCATAATCGACCAAGTGGGAAATGGAAATTGCTCTGGGCTCTGCCCTTAATTTCAACAGCAAAACTTCCTCAGCCAGAGAATTGGAGGTAAGATGCTCATTACTTCATCGTCCGACACCATGAGGTCTTGGGACCACAATATGAAATGTGTTTCTGAAAATATGTAGTTGATACTGTTAACAAAATACAACTCTTCTAGTGTAAAACAGATGTACAAGAATAAAGCATTTGCTAAGCTCACAAATGCCATCTGTCCACTGTATATTTAGATTTTTTAAAACACTACAAGGATGTGGCTGACACACTCCAAGTATGTCAAGAAATTATTTTACAGCGCCAAGTCTTTGCAATAGTCTCTTCCCTTTGGAAAGCAGTCCCTTTTTCTTTTTGGAGGAGTACAGGTCCATTGGGGCCCTGATGGGACTGCCGGGCCCCACGGTTGCGGGGCCAGAGCCAGGGATGTGTGGACGCACTGTGGAAGAGGCTGCTCTTCTGGGCGGACCCAATTTTTCCATCGGAACCTAATGGGAGACCCGTAAGGGACAGTTGAGGGTGTTAAAAAGCCAACCGTCTCTAACACCTCTGTTACTACTCCCCTCCTTCTCTTAAGTCCTTTCTGTCTCAGCAGGGCCACCATAGCTCTGAAATCTAACTCCCTGGATGTTGACTGTGCACTCAGGTATTTATACATCCCCCCCACCCCACTCTTTTAGGTAGAAACAGTTTTTGTAATTTTTTTTTTTTTGTCTTCAATGAAATTGTTATGAATAAGCTACAGGAACACAGGATGTAGACTTGACATTGACTAACTTTCACATCATTGTAAAGTGACAACATTTCCCAACAATGACTATCAAAGGCAGGGCAGTTCCTCTCACATAAAAAGATACATTTGCATTTTGGGACAAGTGGGACAGATCTATATCACATTCACCTTCCTTCCTCTTACATATAAATAGATATTTACTGATACAACTGGGTTACAGAGAAACTACCAGCCACTATTCCTTTTCTGTAATCATGAGCTAAAAGGCTCCTTTAAATTGCACTTTGGGAAGACACACGACAGAAGATTACATTGGTATGAGATTGCAGTTATATATACATGCGTCAATACACAGTACTTTACACATCAGAAAAAGTTATGTGTGAGTTCAAAGCTAGACTACGTAACATTTGAGAGAAAAATATTTGTCCAATTACTCTTCAGTCAGTTTTCTGCCTTGGCATTTTAGTTAAATACTAGTGTAGCTAGTACAGTACTTTAACTACCAGTCATAGCCGCAGTTGTTGCTGCTGCTCAGCAAAAGTTGCATAGTCTCACTTGAAATTAAGAACCCTTTTTGGTCGTCAACTAGTTCATCTTAGTTCACAGAATTAGGATTGATTTGAAGACCAATTTTTTTAATACTTTGTCTACAGTATATATTGCTTTTAAATAGTTCATACCAAAATTGACAAAAAGCAAAAGGGTCCTAAATTTGACTACAGCAAAATAAAAAAACAAAAAAAAAAACATCCAAACTTTGACCTGTAAAACCAAACAAGCTGGTTTTAGATTTTGTATGGGTGGTTTTGCATAGATTTGGTAAGTTTTCTGTATCACTAATTTTAACTAGTTTCCATAATTGAGGGTTATTGTGCAACAATGGCCTTTTAGCTTACCATGAGTTACAGCAGGAGACTTGCTTCAGAAGACGGACATTGTCATGTACAACACTCAGAGAAACAACTGAAGATACCACACTTTTTTTGTCTAATGCATTGGCTAGGGTCCTACCAACAAACAGTGTCAAGTGTTTTGGTAACACAAAGAAGGTTCCTAAAACTACCTAGAGGAATGTCATACAAAGTATACATGTTGCATACCAGAAACTAAGGGTACCCATGACATCTGCATTAGACGAGGGGAGCGTTATCTTGGTATCCTCAGTTGCTCACTTACGTGACGGAAACAGAGCCTTTAAGGTGTGAAATGAACACTCTTCTTCTGTTTTGCCAAGCGGGTGAGGAAAAGAAATAAAAAAATATGGTGATGGCATTTCAATAGTTTGCACTATGACAATGGCAAATTAGAACACAAGGAAGGAAATATCTAATGACACCTATTAATATTTTAACAATTGCATTATTTGTTAAACATAAAAATAACATCATATTTACATTTAGTAAATAGTTATTTCTGAAATGATTCTCTGATGGCAACATAGGCTAAGTGACCTTTGCGTGCTACTTTACAAGAAAGCAATTTACAAAACAAGGCGTTCAGAAGCAGATACAAAAGTTGTACTACACTAGACTCATCTTTATATAAAATTTTGGAGACTTCATGCATCTGGACTATATACCATGCTGAGCTACAGACTACATAGTTCATCTTTCAGTACAACAAAACTATTTACTCTATTAGAAATGAAATAAGATCAAACACAGAATATATTCATAAAGCATCTGTCAGAATGCTGAATACGCATGTGCAAAAAGAGTTAACTGCTGTTTTCTGAGACATGACACGACAAGTAAAAATTCACAGGAGCTTCTTGCCCTTCAGTTTTACTCTCATTGAGAATGCTTTATGAATACAATATATCCATGTATTATACAATGCAGAACTCCCGCCGCCCTTTCACAGCAGTAAACATGAAAAATAAAATACCTCTGTCAAGTATTAGACTTAAAATTTCATTTTTTCATAGATCTTAGACATCTATTTATTTACAGTGTAATACTATAAAGTCAGAAATCCCTTTGATCGATGAGACACACACGCACAGACACAAAACTAAAGGAGATAGAGGGAACTGAAAAAAGTAAATGGATGACAGAGGGCTAGTACTGCGAAGGAGCATGTACCCTTTTGGTCTTTATCCGTGCTGGAGTGTCCTGGGGGTACCGAGATGGTGAGTCAGTGAGAAAAACCTCTACATCATCAGGCACTTCTTCAAGAAAGTTGGAAGGAACAAGTCCCTTGTGTCCATTGAGCTCGCCCTGTGGAGTACATGAGGACAATATGGCTCACTTTGATGTGTTTAACTTTAAATGTTGCCTCGTGCTTTAACTGTGTCTCCCCTTACTGAGAAACAGGAAGAAGAGCTGATGTCAGAAATATATTTGTTCTCTCTGAATTACCTATATGCTAAGCCTCACCAAACTGAGGTTTCAGCTCAAGCGACTGTAGGGCCTTTTATGGTTCCATGTTACTTTTATACTGAAAAAATTGTAAAGGAATCTAAACTCTGCCTTTGATGCTACATCCACAGTATTGTTAACAAGCGCAAAGCTGCACATTTTGTGCTAAAATTCATCACCCTCACATCTTCAATTAAGAAGACAAACATCTGATCTATATAAGCTGTCGCCCTCTTTTGCAGGGAAAGGTGTGTAAACTTTCCAACTAAAGGCATGGCTGGCCTATCCACCTCACAGTGTAATCGTCAGGCCTTACAGCATGAGCACGTGGTGTTGCATTTAGTGTCTTCCATGTAAATGAAAAACACAACATAGTTCTTGTGTTCCAGTTTTAGGTCAGTTAACCCTCTATAACATTTATGATACATATAAGATGAGATTCTTTAATTCTAACATAATTTACATAGTGAATATTTGGAACAATAACTTTCTCCTTTGATTTTTGTAGAAGAACCATCCCAAGGAAGCATGGTATTTCAATCCAGTGAAATTCCAATGCAATCTGCAAGATAACTGCAACCCCTGAGGAACCATCTTCAGCTTATTGTAATATGGCATTGTACAGCTGGGTTCATAAGTTTTGGGACAATGACATTTTTTTATTTGGTATTTTTTCATCCATATACCGCTACAGTAGATTTAAAATGAAACAATCAAAATATAATCTAAATGCAGACTTTTAGCTTTAATTCAAGGTGTTTGAAAAAATAATTAACTGTTGAGAAATTACAGCCATTTTTATACATAGTCCCCTATTCTCAAAGACTCAAAGGTTATGGGTCAAAGTTAATTATAAAGATTACTTTTATTATTTGGATGAAAATCCTTTGCTGTCAATGACTGCAAGAAGTCTAGAGTCCTTGGGCATCACCAAATGATGTGTTTCCTCCGTTGAGATGTTCAGCCAGGTCTTTACTGCAGCTGCCTTCAGTTTCTGCTTGTTTGTGGGTCTCGCTGCCTAAAAGCATGTATAAAATGTATAAAAATGGCAGTAATTCCTATATAGTTCATATGACTATTTTGTCAAACCCCTTGAATTAAAGCTGTAAGTCTGCACTTCGATCAGTTAACTGTTTGTTTAAAATCCCCTGTGGTGGTGTACAGAGGCAAAACGATTAAAAAAAATCTGCCGTTATTCCAAAACTTGAGAACTGGCCATGATCTCAATGCACAGACTCAACAATTACATGAAGATACAGAAGCAACAGAGACCCAGATCCGCCTTTAAAAAACTGCATGTGCAAACTGGTCTGGTGTTAAAGACAAAAGGTGATTGACTGGTAAACTACGTTCTACTGTATGAAGTTACTGATAAAAGAAAACATGTTCATCACATTATTTTTGAGTTTTTGTTTTTTGTTTTGTTACTACACTTTGTATTGCTTTGTCTTCCAATAAAATCATGCAAATGCAGTCTACTTACATAATAAAAGCCATCTTCATCTATTTCACCAAAAACTGTGATGACATCACCGGCACAGAAAGTCAGTTCAGCCTGTCAAAGAAGAAAAAGCCTTAAGATACATATAGTCGCTGCAGTTTACAGCAAACGAAAACTCTTCCAAACATCCAGTTCTAGTGCATCTTAATGAGTTTGAAATGTTGTGCTTCCTTCTCCAAATCACTGTGATGCATCTTAAACACAAGTGTCAATTCAGTCTCAGCAGATGGACTGTTGCAACTGTAAATGCATCAAATGTTGTAACTTTGAAGATAGGATTGCAGCACACTGCGCACATCTCTTCTATGGGATTCTAGAGAACACATGAAACCAAACAGAGCATATGTGTACAATACGTAGGAAAGAGTTGGACACAAAAGACCAAACCAAGGAGGGAAGATGCTGGCTCAGGCAATGCATGGGGGGGGCTTTGTTCATGATCACCAAGGACAGAGGGCCATGGCCTGTCATCCGAAGCCCACCTCCTCCTTTGCACTCCAACAAACGGGGGAGGAAACACACACAGAGCAGACATTACCATACCCTCCTAACCCTCACTCACCTCCTCATTCAGTCTGTTGCCTTCATACTGTGTCGGTGGCAGTGCCAATAGAAAGGTGAGAGTAAGTGAAATGGGGGAAAGTCCCCAAAAAAAAAAAACAGCACTGGAAAGTACTTTGATAATTGTAACTCCTTAACCCAGTTAATGTAAAAAAAATTCTACATTATATTTTCAAGAGTTAAACAGGAAGATTAGTACAACTTTATCTGTCTATTAAATATGAAGGCACCGCCAGGCATGCAGCAATCTTGGTAATGATAAAGCCAATGCTTAAGTACCAAGAAACTGCAGTTCTTTGAATGGCCACTTGGTGAATGGCTCCAAAAGTGAGTGAATCTGCACGGACATGCCCAAATTTACTGCACATTTAGGCATGTTTACAGCCTGTTCCAAAAAACAATCATGGTCTCTATCGTAAATTAAACTCATCCTATCAAGGGCTACAATTACTCATGATAAAGTGTGTGGCCACTTGAATGACAGGTGCATGCCAACAAAGTGTCTGCTTGAGATCACCTCAGCTAATTGGAGTCACTGAAGTGGACCTCTTACGGCAGATTTATAGTTCTGGTGTTGATGCACTTATCTGACAAATGATGTGGCCTGCTGTGCAGCTAACAGACTATTTAAGAAGTCTGTGGCCCAATTTAGCACTTATTACCAAGTTAGTTTACAAATTCACCCTGTTAACAATGGTTGGCACTTCACCCTCTCATTCAAATATGGTTGAAAGGCTCCAAAACCCAAATGGTTGTGGCTGTAATGATAAACTCAGCCTTCAACGTACAAGCCCACAAACCAGTCGGTCACGTTACCGCAGCTATGTTCATACACTATATACAATCTATGCAGCCTGGTGGTGTTAGCTTGATAGTGTAATGTCATGTTTGTTCGTTTATAACAGATTGACATGACAGTAGAATCAACCTTCTCATGTAACTCAACAGGATGACTGCTTCCCAAAATCTCAAACTATTCCTTTAAGGGCTGAACTCAAAAAAGTACAAACAGGATATCCTCCTCAGTGTCTGTGCAACTCAAAATGTTTTGTGCTTTGTCTGCTTTTATGCATTTGTAAACATTTTGGTTGCGACACAAAATGATTAAGACTGAGCAGAAAGCTGGAGCTGTAGGAGGACAGTACCTCAACATCAACGTTAGGAGAGCTCTCGCGGGGGTCGTAGTCATACAGAGCCACCATTCTTCGTGTTGACATTGGATGCTGACGCCCGCTTCGCCTGTTTCTTTCTGTAAGGAAGACAAGAGAAAGCATACACAAACAGAGACAAGAATAATCATTGGTAAGACTATAAACATAGCTGGTGCGATGACCATTGACCACATATAATGTGCTTGCATGACCATGTGCTATCAATGGATTCAGTCTAAACTGACTTTATGTTAGAAGTCAGGGAAAACTTGATGAGAAAATGCAGTACAATACATCTGGGTCCAGAAGTTTTGGGACAATGACTTGGACAACGCACCACCACAGTGGATTTTAAATATAACAGTCAAAATGTAATCAAACTGCAGACTTTCAGCTATCATTCATAGAGAACACATAGTTCCTACAGACACGGTTTTTTGTCACGTGAGTGCCTTTGCGACGCCATCTTTTTTGGCAAGCTGTACTTGTTTACACACACTGCTGTTTATCTTCTCCGCGAATTTTAAACTGTTTTGATGTCGGATTCAACTTGTGATCAAAATCATGCAAAGGCAAAAGGAGAAAGACTATATAGAATCATTAAGTATGGAGGATAGAAAGAGATACAATGAGAAAATCAGTGTAATAGGTGTGGATCCATACTCGTTAGCAAAGGAAAAGCTGAACCATTAAGTTTCAGCATTACCACCAATTCAACAGTATGACTATGAAAGACGTTTTATTGGCGGTAAACTGACATTGAACTGCCGTTTATCACGTGCAGTTCCCTTTGCATTCCCTGCATAGTCTCGGTAATAGCCGGTCAAAACGGCATGATCGGGGGCAGTGATGCCAAGCGATATCAACATCAAAAGAGCATCGTGAGTGCATCCTGAATGCCGCAGCAATTTGCCGGGGTCACAATGTGAATGCCAGCCTTTTGATGGGAATATAACGGCAATAGACGTCAGAAACCCAATTTTCAGCTGTTTTACGCCGGTTTGTGCCATTTTGATCGGGAACAATAAATCTGCACGGATCACCATAATCAGCGCTATCATGGCTCCAGGGGAATGGGGGTCGAATGGGGGTCTAAGACATGTACCATTATCTTGTGTTGGCGCGCAGCTTTTATACCAGTGAGCAATTACAGGCCTACAACTCACTGGGGGCGTCCAATCAGTTTGGTAATGGTTGGGTTGGTGATGTTTCCTCAAGTGTCCTGAATGCACAGCTGCCTACAGCTTGTCTATAGCAATGGTGGCCGCTCATATGTTGTGACGTCATATGGGAACTATGTATTGACAAAAGAATTATATTAACTTTTTTGTTTTTTAAATTACAGTTTTTTCACAGTCCCCCATTTTCAGAGGTCAAAAATAATGGGACAGACTACACTTTTAAATGTAAGGACTATTTTCATACTTTGAAAATTCTTTGCAGTCAATGACTGCCTTAAGTCTAGAATCCACGGACATCACCAAATGCTGTGTTTCGTCCTTTGAGATGCACTAGTACTGTAGGCCTTTACTTCAGTAAATGCTGCTTGTTTGTGGGTCTCTCTACCTTCAGTTTTGTCTTCAATAAATGAAAATAATGCCCTATTAGGGTGAGATCTAGAGGAATATTCAATTTTTTTTGCCGTAACAAATTCTTAGGTTGCTATTGCAGTATGCTTTGGTCCCTATGGTCTGTCACAGTGTACACTGGATGCACTGTGACAAACGATCCAATTAGTTTTGCAATATTTAGCTGAATCTGTGCAGAGAGTATAGCCCTGTGCACTTCAGAATCCTTCCTGCTCCTTCTATCATCAATAAATACTAGTGACCTGTTCCACTGGCAGCCATATACGTATGCCCATGCCATAACATTGCCTCCACCATGTTTACCAGGTGATATGGTATCCTCCAGATCATCCTTCTCCCCATTTCTTTCCATAATTCTAATACAGGTTTATCTCAATCTTATCTGCAGAATATTTTTTCCAGAACTGAGCAGGCTCCTTAAGATGTTTTCTGGCAAAATCAAATCTGGTCTTTCTGTTCTCAAGTGTAACCCTGGTTTGTACCTTGTTGTTAACTTTCTCTATTTCCATTCATGAAGGTATCCTGGCAGACCTTAGGCATTCTAGCTGTCAATTTTCAAGGTAATCTGATGAGATTTCATCCCATGCTTCCTGGAGCATCTCCCACAAGATGAACTGGCTTGACGGAGTCTTACTCCGTATCATACGGTCAAGCTGCTCCCACAACAGCTCAGAAGACTGTGCTGGCCACACCATTACAGTCAGAATTCTGGCTGACTGCTTATTTTTTAATATAGCTGACACATTCTGGAGGTGTGTTTTGGGTCATTATCCTGTTGTGGGATGGAATGGGCCCCAATCAAGTGCTGGCCACAGCATTGCCTTGCAAAAACTTGTGATATCTTTATTTCCTCAAGGTCCCTTTCACTCTGTACAAATCTCCTATTTAACCATCTCCAAAGGCACCCCCAGACCATCACGCGGCCTCCACCATGCTTGACTGATTTAAGCACTGTTCTTGCATCTTTTCTTTTCAAGATTCAAGATTCAAGAGAGCTTTATTGTCATTTCAAACCACATATAGCTGACGCAGAACATAGTGAAATGAGATAGCGTTTCTCCAGGACCTGGTGCAACATATAAACATATAGACATATGTTTATATGCCTTTTGTTCTGCATCTCACAAAAGTTCTTCTGTTTGATCCAAAGACCAGAAAGTTGGACTCATCCGTCCACAACACCTTCTTCCAGTTTTCCAGTGTCCAGAGTCTGTGCTTTTTGACTCATCTCAGTCTTTTTGTTTTATTGGTCAGTCACAGACAGGACTTTTTCTTGGCAACTCTGCTATGAAGTCCAGCATCTTTAAGTCTCCTCTTCACTGTTGATACTGACACTGGTGTGTGATAGGCACTATTTAGTACAGCTGCCAGCTGATGACCTGTGAGGCATCTTTGTCTTAAACAACAAACTCTCGGATATTTGTCTTCTTGCACAGTTGTGCATCGGTGCCTCCCACTCCTTTTTCTGTCCTTGCTAAGGCCAGTTTGTGCGGATCTCTGAAGGGAGTAGTTAACAGCATGGTAAGAGATTAAGTCTCCTCACAATTTCTCACATCGAATAGCCCTCTTTTCTAAGCACAACAATAGGCTGACAGGTCTCTAAAGAAAGTTCTCTCTTTCTGGCCATTTTAAGCCTGTAAAAAACAGCTGCTGATGCTTCAGATACTAAACTAACCTAAAGAATGCCATGCTCCTTTTTCTGCTCCCTTATTAGTACAACAGTTTTAAGCTGTGCAACGCCATTGCCCCAAAACTTAAGGACCTAACTATATATTCAAATGCATCATATCTGGAAAACCCTTTGAGATATATCATCTCATTTTCAAGAGGGGTCTAAAAATTAGCCAAATGCCCACAGATGAATTAAGATGGTGAGGAGTAGAAAAAGTAATAAAGATGAAGCAGAGAGATTAGGAGCATCTCACTGCACACAGACCTCTTTTGGACTTTCTGGACCTGCGATTTATTGAGCGGCCATCTTTGAAACGGTCGCAGTTCACTTCACAGGAAAGCAGAAAAAACATAATTAAGTGGGGAGAGTAGAGGAAAGGATACACAAGACAATAAAAGGCAGTACAGTGGAGCATTAAGTTGACTAGATACCGTAGACACAAAGGTTATCAGAGAAAAGGAGAAAAAAGTCAGGTGGTCCTTTAGGACAAAAAAAAAAACCAGATCTCACCTAACTTCTCCACAGGAGTGTTGAGTGGGAGGAAGCCCTGTTTAAGGAGCTGGTCCATCATTTCATCATCTTCTGTTTGGATTTCAGAGACCATGTTACAGGGGATCAGACCCACTCTGTCTCGGATCTCCGCCCTGTAGAAACCATCCGTGTCTTTATTCCCAAACACCTAAAAGAAAGAAACAAAAGACAGATACCATAAACCCCACAGATCAGGAACTGACAGCAGTTATTACTATTTAAAGGCATTAGCTAACCCAACATTTAAGCATAGGAGATGTAAACAATATGAGCAATTCTGGGTATGAAACATATCTATCCATAGGTATTTTAAGAGTCAGTCTACCACCTTGATTATCTGGCCTTCCTTGAATGGCAGCTCCTCATCAGCAGCGTCAGGGTTGGGAGACATGGACAAGGGGTCATAGTCAAAGAGAGCCACAAACACACGGGTCATCTCCTCTGGCTCGGACTCCTCATAGTAATCCAGGGAGCGCCGTTCCCGCCCGTGTCTGCGTCCACCATAGCCGTCTGAAACATAGAGGAGGCCTCTGCTGCTACTACCAGCCTTATACAGCCACGTTGGCTGTAGAGGCAATGAGAGCAGAAGATGTCTCTCTGTTAGAGCTGACAGGGGAGCGGGTGATGAGATGCATGTGTGAAAAAGGAGCCACATGTCGATTGCGATAAACAGTTTTAGTTTATCATTTTACTTGGAAAAAAATCACACTCCTGTTGTGATACTTTTAACAAAATAATCTTAACGCCAGGGCTCCTTGTTCACACATCTCTGCTTGCTGGTGTGTCAGTTACCAAATATCACACAACAACACAGCACAGACAGGAAACACGTGTCAAGCAGTTCTGGGGTGCAAGGGAAACTGAATGACTGTGCACACCAGGAGGACACAAGTAACACTGCACTGTTGTTCATTGCTGTTTCACCGCCTTATCTCACAGAGGGTGATTAACATGCACGCGTTCCCAGGTTCAGACACAATGAGGAGAGCATTCTCACGTCAAATGCAGGTGTAATGTCATGCTTTCAGGCCACATTTGAAAACAAAGTGCGGCGCAAAAGGACAAAAGAGTTATGTTCACATGGGGGATAACACATCAAATGCCCCAGCGGTTCCTGGCAACAGAGATATCAGGGACAGTGAGGGGGAAAGGATGAACCTGATATCAGTTCCCCATGCTTCTCATGGATCACCATGTTAAATGTTTCAATGGCAGATTGTAAGTCTAAATAATGGCTCAGAGATATTGCGATAATTTCCTACTAAGCAACTGAAATATGCCATTCGTAAAATGTGCTTCAACAGTGTAAAACATGTCTGAAGTAATGAATGTGCACCTGAGTGACACCAACAAAACAGGAATGCAATAGTTCATCCAGTAGTATGTCTGTCCTTCTCATTGTATTGTAAGCGGCTCATGCAAAATTAACAAAGAAAACGGGCTACAGTCTCATAAAGATGGGAGGAAGGAAAAGAGAAGCTTGCAGAAAAGGTAAGGTGGGAGGAGAAAGAAAAGAGGAAGGCATTGCTAAGTTGCAGTGGGGTGGAGAGTGGCCTGGACATGGAGGGTGGAAAGGAAGAGTAGGTGGGTGGGTGGGGGTTTCTTGGGATTGAAGGTGTAGGAGTACATACAAGGAAGGGATTTTCATTCTCCAGCAACGGGAAAAGTGGCCAGTCCTGTCTTCCCCCGTCAGCTTTATTCAGCTAAGCTACACTAAACTAAACAAAGCAGCTAACTGTCCAGCATAGAACAAAGACCTCCATGACATCACTGCATGTGTTAATAAAAAACAAACAAAACAAAACAGAAAACACGACCCTTGGCCTTTTCTGGCATTGTCAAGGTGAATTGTCATCTTGGAGAGAAGCTGCACCACATACCATATTGATCCTCTGAGGACATAGATCGCCATATCCTGCGCCGAGCTACACTGCCATAGTAAACATCCTCCTTGACGGGTGAGAGGTTCCCCTCACTCCCCTCACTGTTACTGTCCATGGTGATCTCTACAGAAGACACCAATCACAACGGTCAGAGATCCCCCGCACACACACTCTGCTCTACCCCATGGCCCATTCACTCATGCTGAGACAGTAGGATGATGAGGTTACCCTGATGTGGGGGTATGGGGAGGTCTACAAAGCAACAGGTTTCACTCTGGAGTCACTGGGTGTAAAACAGCAATGCTTGCACTGTTTGCGGGGAGGTCAGATTGGGCGGTCATGTAAACATGTTAACCCACAGTAAACACAGGCAAAGGGAGTGTGACTGAGATAACTTTCCTGCAAAACTGCATGTGAACATTTTGGCGAATCCAGCTCATGAGGATGGACAGCTACTGGGTGTGCAAACACCCCCAAAAAAAGGATCTACGTGGTTGTATAAGCTCTATGGGAGAGATGTACAGCTTGGCTCATATGGGTAACACATGGTATAAATCACAAGCACAAACATCAGTGGCCCTGCAGGTGGGGATCCTCATGTGGTGACCTCACTAACCAATGGATGGGATTGGTCGTCGCTGAGGGGGGGTGCCGATGTGAACCGGCCTCCTCCCTGAGTGGTCCAGACGATCAGCACTTCCATGTGACGGCGAGTTCCCAATGATCTTAAGAGTAAAAAACAACAGACAAGAGGTTAGAACTACAAACCACCTGCAATACGAAGCCAAGAAAACATGAATTTAAAAGAATTCCACAATCCTATTAAAACAACTAAAAACCATAAGAGCAAATGATGTGGTTTCCATTTGTCCTTAGGAAGGCAAAATAATAGTAAAAATAACAATACAAATAATAAAAACAACAAACTATCAAAACAAGTAAATCAAATCAACTTCCAACACAACAACATGAACTGGGGTTCAGGAAAAGTCAGATGTTGAGCTAAAGACCATTTGTTTGGTTTGTTTTGTTCTGTGCATGTCAGCTCCTTGATGAGAAAAGGAAGCAGATGACAGCACAAAAGACAAAAATGACCAAGAACAGAGAGATAGAATGGATGAGTAGAGAAACAGTAAAAGTTAAGGGTGGGTGTGATTGCAAATTGTTAAAGATGTGGTTGGATGAGCAAAGATTTTACACCATTAGCCTGTGGCTTTGGATTACTCCACTCAAAATATTTGATACGTAAAAAGTTATGATGGACAAGTGAGTTTTTGCTGAAACAAATGAAAGCGACGAGCCAGAGGTGATGGGTATGGGTTCAATGAATCCCAACAGGCTAAAAGTCTTGCTTTTACTTTATTTTGTATGTGAAGCAATAAAAGGCAGGAGATGGAGTGCTACGGCCGCAGCTCGAGATGGTGAGACATGGAGAGCAACATATAAACTCAGCAGCTGGCAGAGAGAAGGCACAGGCAGGGAAGAGAAGACAGGAGCAGCATGTCCCCATGCACTGCACAGAGACTTTCCTTTAGATGGAGCCTTTCCCCTCAAAGACATGAGAAGTCAAAACTTTGTTAAATGGCCTTTAGGTAATTGAAAGCTTTACTTTAAAATCCACCTAACACTCTAAATACAAGCAAAGTAATTCACACAAAATAAAACATTAAATGAGACCAACTATGATCATGTGAGAAACTGTCAATAATGAGGAAAAAAAGTCAAATTAAAAGAAGAGGGTTCTTAAAAAAACAGACAACATTAAGAAAACAGAATGGCTGCAGCTTGCTGATGGAAAGTACATCAGAAAGTCTGAATCACACACCAGCGGCTGGTCCCGGTTGAGTCTGGACAAAGACTGGGCCCTAGCCTCCCTGTGGGGGCTGTAATAGACCCTGTCCAGCTCGTTCAGCCTGCCCTCGCTCAGGGCCCCTTCCCTGGAGTAGTTTCGTGGACCAGCCTCCCGACCAGGCCCAAAGTGCTCCCTGTTCCTAAAATCACCCGTGTGTACCGACTTGGCTGCAGTCACTGGGACATCAGAGAACTCCTCCTCCACGCTGCACTGGCGGGTGAGAGTTCTTTTACGGCCCATTGCCAATGCTCGCCTTTCTACTGGGCCTTCACAGTGAATGATGCGCACAGGCCCCCGCATGGGGCTCCCATGAGTATAGTACCCTCGATGGCCTCGTCCTAAAGAGCCTTCCTCCTCGCTGCCGCAGTCTAACCCGCTGTCAGGACTCTTGGTGTTCTGACGGTTGGGTCGTCCCAAGTTTCGGTCATCGGCGCTGTAGTAGTACCGACTGTCAGTGAATCGAGGGGAAGAGCGTTGGCGCTGCAGACGGGAGTTCTTGCTGGGGGCGAGATGGTTGCGTATGTGAGTGTCTTGGGGGT
>VUQH01047427.1:0-15108 GCA_015106775.1 Etroplus canarensis
CAGAAAAACAAAAGATGAAATACATAAGGGTTCAGGGTGAGAAGGCGGGGGGGGGGGGTCACACTGTGAAATGGGTGTGTTGGTCAGAAACGCGCAAGGAGATCAGACCCACGAGTACACACCGTTATTTCCACAACGCCCCTTTCCCTCTTTGGCCTAGGGCTGGGGGGGGCGCTTTTATTACCTGATCCACCCAGAGAGGGCAGGCTTAAAGCTTATCCCCCCCCCTGCACTGTAAATAATTAAAATGCACATCAACTCATTCACGAAAGGGAAGCTGGAGGACTGAATGCAAAGGTGCAGCTCATGACAATCATCCGATGCGTCTGTTCGGTCGCAGCCTCCGACAGCCGCGCGCAGCAACAACAAAAAATAAAAAGCATCCGGAGCCTGACCGCACACGCGCCGGGGGCGACCGCGAGCGCACCGCCACGAGCCGGTGGGGGGGGGGAAATAAGCAAGCGGCAGTGTGTACCCACCTGTGATGTCCTTGCTCACACTCACGAAACCGGAGACAGTGATCTCTTTAGAAGCCATGTCTGTTCCTCTCTCCTATCGCCACCCCTCCTCCTCTTCCTCTTCTCACCTCCTCTCCAGTGACTCCCTCTCTCTCCACCTCTCCCTCCCTCTCTCTCCCTCTCTCTCTCAGAAATGGACAGAAAGGATGGTCTCTCTCCCCGGCATTCCAGCAGAGCATCAGACTGCCCGACGCGCTTCCTGGAAGAAACCCCTTTGGATTGTCGGGAGGCAGGCTGTTGGGAGAAGACAGGAGGTGGAGGGAGTGATGATGATGATGATGATGGAGAGGAGGCGGAGATGGGATAATGAGGCTGTGGTCAGGCTACCTGTGAGAGCACACACCCAAGTTAGAAAAAGAAAATGAAAACATATGCAAACATATGCGAGACCCAAACTAGATATTTCTAGGCAATTTCTCAGATCTTATAAAATATTTCTTAAACGTTTCTTCTTTTATTTACAGATTTGTCCTGGGGTCGTCATGGTTTGTTGTCCCTGGTTCTCAACTGGAGAGGGAGGCAAAGGGAAGGATGTAGGTGGAGCTACTCTAACATTAATGTTTTCTAACAGCAATTCTGGCGCTTATGTAGCTCAAAATAATAAATCAGACCAAAAAATACGCTGGTGTTTAGTTCATCCTATGGGCAGTCTCATGCAAATACTGTACACACACGTATACATAACATTCACATCTAATATTCACACTGGTTCACAATGGTTATATATATATGTGTGTGTGTGTGTGTGTGTGTATGTGTGTGTGTATACAGATAAATATATATATATATAAAATATTCTGATTCTGAGGATGGGATGCTGTGTAGAACATAAATAA
Organism: Etroplus canarensis; assembly: GCA_015106775.1. NCBI lineage: Eukaryota > Metazoa > Chordata > Actinopteri > Cichliformes > Cichlidae > Etroplus > Etroplus canarensis. The sequence goes on from VUQH01047427.1 coordinate 1,355, forward strand.
CAACACAATGTAATGATATGCAAATTTAAAAAAAACCAATAGTTTACAAAAATATTGTTTTTGTGAAAACATAGCAGATGTTGAAAGTGAAACATTTTACTATTTCATGAAAAATACCATTGAACCCAGTCACAGGAGCCACACGCAAGTGTAATCCTAGTGCCGGTACCAAGCCTGGGCAAATAGGGAGGGTTGCATCAGTAAGGGCATCCGAGTAAAATCTGTTCCAAATCCAAAGGTGGATTCATAACACATGACCTGCTGTGGTGACCCCCTAAAAGGAGAAGCTGAAAGAAGGAGAAGAAGACAAAAAATACCATCTTATCTTGAATTTGATGGCAAATAAAGACTGGAAAAGTAAGTGGTGCTAAAAGCAAACAGCTGAAGGAGTGTGTTGCAACTAATTACTCTAACTGGCAACAGTAATGATTGGGTATAAAAAGAGCACCCCAGAGAGGCAAAGTCTCTCCTAAGTAAAGATGGGCTGAGGTTCAGCGCTCTGTCAGAATCTGCTTCTGCAAATGTGCTGCAATTTCAGAATAATATTTCTCAAGGAAAAATTGCAAAGACTGTGAATACTCCTGCCAGCAGTCCCAGACCTTTCACCAGTTGAAAATATTTGGTGCATCATGAAATGCAAAATATGACAAAGAAGACCCAGGACCCAGGGCCATTGAGCAACTTGAATCTTATATCTCCCAAAGGTGCAGCAGCTAGTCTCCTCAGTTTCTAGACATTTACAGGCTGTTGTTAAAAGAAGAGGGGATGCTACACAGAGGTAAACATGGCCCTGCCCCAACTTTTCTGAGACTGAGTTGCTGCCATCAAATTCAAGGTGAGCTAGTATTTTTAGCTGGAGCTGGAGCCTATCCCAGCTGTCATAGGTCTAAAGGCGGAGAGTACCTTGGACAGGTCACAGGTCCAGAGCAGTATTTTTCATTAATTTGTAAATGTCTTTCAGCATTTGAGAAAATTTCACCATTCCCAACTCCCAAACATTATCAGTGTGGTGTATTTTGTTGATCACATGAGTTTCTGTGTCTTTTGGAAACTTAGCAGACTGAGTTTAATGTTTTGATTATCTGTTTAGCTGCTGTGGGTCACCTGTGTTTCAGATTATTAGTGGTAGTGGAAACATGTTTGTATGATTTGGGTCCAAAGCAGTAGGTAGTTAAGGCATAGGGAAAGTATGAGGGTAGGTTATGAAGTTATTTGACATTCTTTAAACATTTGGATGTACAATATATAATAGGTACACCTATGTGAGGGTTTTGTTAGTAGGAACCGCATCCTATGTTTCTTGGTATTGCGGTTGTTTGGATAAGCCCTTCCTTACCTGGATACGTGGTATGGTCAATGCAGGTGAGGTTGAGAAGTCGTAAAGTATAGGGATCAAGTAGAAGGGGAGCAAGGAGGTTACAGCTTGCTGTGAGACTGCAGTTTGTTTAGTTTTATTACAGTTTCCTTTTTCTTTTTTGGTTGAAGTCCCCAGGGGCTTTCCTTTGTTTATTTTAAGATATTTTCTTATTAAAGGCCACTTCTTGTGCTCACACTCCTGCCTCAAGACCAGCTTTTTCATCATCCATTTAAAACTTTCCAGTGCCAGACAATACCAACTGCCCATTCTTAGGCTCTAGCCATGATGATGTGTTTTCTAAGTTCTTTTGCGCATTCGCCTTACAAGCAAAAGATCCCTGGTTCAATTCCAGGTGGGGACACAAGACCCATCCAGCATAAAACCTCTGCCATATTACCAATGTGGATTAATCCACTGTGGCAACCCCTTGGGGAGAATACAAGGGAGCAGCCGAAGGTACATACGGTATATATACACAGTGGTTTATGAGATTTGCAAGTCATAGCATTGTTTTATTTATATTTTACCCAGCAACACAACCTTTTTTGAATTGGGGTTGTACTATATGCTTAACAGATGCTTCTACTGTTAACTAAATTTATATTTCTTAGTAAAGTCCTCTTGTGCAACTGAGGCTGATAGGAACATCACTAAATGGTTATAAACCAACCACGATCCATTGGTGATGCTGTATGGAGAGTGAAAGCATGAAAGATTGTGGTGTTTTTGAAGTTGTCACGCATTTTCTGAAGGGGTCAAGCAAAAATTCTGACAGCTCAAGACATTTCAGATAAAACAAACAAATAAACCATGAATGTTAATCTGCTGGACCCCCTAGAAGGATGATCAAGAGACTATCAAAGCCTTTCTCCCTCTAAGAAATATGAATGGGAGATGTTTCACAGGACTAACCTTCTAGTGGTATTAGTATATAAAAGACTTATTTCACTATTTTCATTTCTGTGACCTAGGGCATGTATGAAGTAAGTGAGACAGTGGTGAGGTGTGCAACTGGAGAAACAGATCAGTTCTGGGCCCCTTCTTGTTTGCAATGGTGATGGACAGGTTGACAGATGATGTCAGGCAGGAATCTCTGTAGACTATGATGTTCGCAGACAACGCTGTGATCTGTAGTGAGAGTAGTGAGCAGGTGGAAGAAAGCCTGAAGAGAGGTGGAGGTATGCGGTGGAGAGAAGAGGAGTAAAAGTCAGTAGAAGCAAAACAGAGTACATTTTATGAATGAGAGGGAGGCAAGTGGAATGGCGAAGAGACAGTGAAGGTGGATGAGTTTAAATACCTTGGGTAAACCATTCAAAACAACAGACAGAGCATAAGAGAGGTGAAGAAGAGAGTGCAGGCAGGGTGGAGTGGGTGGAGACAAGTGTCAGGGGTGCTTTGTTTCAGAAGGATAGCAACAAGAGTGAAAGGGAAGGTTAGAAGGCGGTAGTGAGACCTGCTATGATGTATGATTTGGAGACAGCAGCACTGACAAAAAGACAGGAGGCAGAACTGGAGGTGGCAGAGTTGAAGATGCTGAGGCTTTTGTTGGGAGTGACCAGAATAGACAGGACTAGAAATGAGTACATCAGAGGGACAGCTCAGGTTGAGCAGTTTGGAGACAAAGCCAGAAAGGCAAGGCTGAGATGGCTTGGACATGTGCAGAGGAGGGAAAGTGGATATACTGGACAAAGGATGTTGAAGATGGAGCTGCCCGGCAGGAGGAGAAGAGGAAGACCACAGACAAGGTTCATGGATGTAGTGAAGGAGACCATGCAGAGGGTTGGAGTGACAAGAGGATGTAAGGGATAGGGTAAAACAGAGGCAGATGATCCGCTGTGGCAACTCCGGAAGGTAGCAGCTGAAAGACGAAGAAGATCCAGACTATTTGTGAGCCCAGACACTGATACTGGACCCTGGCTCACAATCTCCATTCTAGTTAATCCCAAAAGTGCGGAATTGTGTTGTGGTCAGGGCTCTACACAGGCCAGTCAAGTTCTTTCACACCAAATTTGGTTTCATGGATGTAGTGAAAGAGGACATGCAGAGGATTGATGTTAAAGAAGATGCAAGGGATAGGGTGAGATGGAGGATGAATCCCACATTCCAAGCCCTTAAATGAAGCAGCCAAAAGAGGGATTAGAATGAAAATTTTTACCAGTGGCGGGACTTGGCCCAACTTAGCTTTTAGAGTTTAGAGTGGATCTGGATCCAGGATTTTTTGAAGGCTTCTTCAGCACTGTGAGATAGGTCAAAAAAAGGCATCATATCACATGCCATAAAGAAATAATACAAATTTGCAAATATCAGCTTGCCATTCCCAAGAAAATTTCCCAGTCTAATCCAGATCTGGATATCGTACTGAATCCTGGGACTCAAATTATGCAAAACTCTCTGGTTTTATCTTCAATCCACTCATCCTGACTTGTCCCTTTGATGTACTCATTTATAATCCATGTAGTCTGTCTTGCTTCTACTGATTTTCAGTTTTCTTTTCTGCAGAGCATACCTCCACCTTTCCATGCTCTCTTCCACCTGCACCTGCTGTGCTCTCACTATAGGCTGATCTCATTATTTGAACATTTGGCTGTCTTTAATATGTACATACACCTTGCAACAGTATGTATATGACAGAAGATAAGCCTTTAAAAGTCCAGGGATCACCAAAATCATTGGGATTTATCCTTTGGGCACCCTGGATATTTCAGCCTGGACCAGTGTCTTTAACTGCGTTATAGGCTGACTATAAACTTGCAGACATGGGGATAGAGATTTCCCTCAATCAGTTCATCAAAATTTTATCACACTGCAACTGACTGGATTATATTAAATATAAAGAAATGCTCCCCAAAGAGAAAATGAGTATCCACATCAGCAAGTAGTGGAAAGAAGAGGAAGCTATAAATAGAGCAAACAAAAGACAACAAAAGACAACCTGCATGAGCAAATAAAAATGTGAAAATGTGGGGTTTAGGCATTGGCAGGAGGCACAAAACAGCCACAGCATCATTTGAGACAGATCAAAGAGAGGAAAAAATAAAAATACTTTCACTTCTGCAGCAAGTTTGTAAGGTCATACAATAATAACAGGAGAGAAACCAGAAGAAAGAGAGGAAAGTAAGCTGCTTGTGGATGATAAATTGGATGTGTTGTGGTTTGAAATCTTCACCTCTCTGCCTTTTTATCTGTCTTAAGGCTCCACCTGGTAACTAGATGACAGAGGAAGGAAATGTCTCCACCAAGATGACCATCTCTGTCTGTGGTTTGCTGTGATAGTCAGCTGAAACGCCTCCTAAGAGATCCAATTAGTCTCTGTCTAATAGCCTCTGAAATAAAACCAGCTCTGGAAAACAGCACTGGATTTCTGAAATATACACCATTTTAAACTGTGGAAATCTCATAATCGAGTTTTTTTTTCTTTTCCTATTTCGATTTTTACCAAAGAACAGCAGACGAGTTGTATACCTAATCCTCAACACTCAATTCTTGACAGAATGAACATCAGCCGTATCTTCCCACTGCTGGGTGAGTATCACAGATAACACCTGATTGACTGTCACATCTGCCACATCTCTGCAGGGCAGAATTACAAAAAAATGAATGTTTTCAGTTTCAGGTACTGGTGGACAAAACTATGTCCCAGTAGTTTAAGAATGATCTGCACTCTGCTGTCAAAGCAGAGCTGATGTAGCGCCAAAGAACAAAGCCAAACACTCTTATTTGGTGCAGATATTAGTAGTATGGTATGCAGTGTTATAAATTTTACTAGGCTGTTAGCCTGCAGCAGGGACTTTCAGACTGCTAAATTAAAATGATGTGCACCAGCCAGAATCTGAATGGGGCTAATGGAAATTATTTGGACGGAGCTGTCAAATCATTGTGTTAGGTATTCCAATCCAGACAGCCAGGAGTTATGTTTTAAAATTATATGATGGTAGTAGCACTGTGTGACACTGTTGTATATTTGTGTGTATAGTGTGAGTGTCTTGCAGGAAAATACAGCAAATGTGTGTACATTCCTTCTGTTCCCATGGGGATGCAAACCATCTAAACAGTCTCATTAAGGCATAGGAAGCTCTGCTCTGTCACACTGTGTGGCAGTCCTGTAACTGTGAGCAAAAAAAAAAAGTGCTTCAGATGGTCTTCAAAGCAATGTCTTAGCAGGGTGAAAGACTGTTATGTCGTGCAAGCATAAGCTTATTGCTTCTAGATGAATTCAATTTACACGTAGATGTTTACTGTAAAAAAATTTTTGCTTTATGTCTTGATTATATAATAATAAAAAAACAGCAGTGGACCATGGCTGACTATCTGGCACGCAGCCATGTGGGAACAAGCCATCTGAGCTGCCTGTTGTGTTCCCGCTGATACATTTCACTCATGAATGGCAGAGAATAGCGAAAACATACTGTACCCAAAATGTCATCAACATGGCAGGAACAATCTGTGGTAGAATATTAAAGTCTACAGTTTCTGTAAAACACTTTGTGTTTCAGGTCTAGCCGCATTTGGTCTCCGAGTTGCAGCACAAGGTATGGGATATGTTAAAAACACATACAATTACCATATATCTACACAATCCTGAGAAAAAGCATGATGGACTTTTTCTGCTCCTGCAGATGTTGTAGAGATCGTTGTGTGGCCTCCAGGGCCAGAAGTCTACCCTGGTGAAGCTGTGTTGCTGCAGTGCAGAGTTAAGTTAAACTCCACTTCTGCATGGAGCTATGAGTGGTACAAACACAACCCTTCAACCCTGAAACCCAGTCGTGTGGCCTTAGGTGACAAATACTCCATCATGGCTATAAAAAGGGAGGACATGGGCAACTATTGGTGCAAAGCAGAGCGCGAGCCCAAAAACCCCACCACAAATGATGTGCTAACAAGCTATCCGGTTCTGCTTAGATTTTCAGGTGAGCAGCAACAGCAGCAGCAGCAGCTCCAACCTCTGGAGTGAGGCATCAGGTTTCTCCTAAATGCACACAACAGTGGGCATGAATAGAAACACTCTGCCTAGTTTAACAGCAACTTAAGTCATAATGTTAATAAAGTTTACTTTAACTGAAATAGTCATCCCTAAAATGGAAAACATTATGCTAATTTCCAGCTGCGTATTTTTATTCCTGGACTCTACTCAAGTGTTTTTGGATTATTAAAAGTTCAAAATAATCCATTATTGTCTTACACTAGACAGTAGTGCTGTTCCTTTTTGAATAAGTTTGAAGTATTCTTGGATTATTTATTTATTTATTTTGTAGGTTTAATTTTTGTGGTTAATAATATAACAAATGAAATGCCCAGAACTGATCTGGTATGCCTCTGCCCTAAATCTGACCTTGTGTGACTTTGACCTTTGACCTCATGATAAAATATTATCTGTTCTTCTCGTATTATTTTAATTAAGTACACAAAATGTGGCTAGGGTCCAGTAAGCTACTACAATGGTAACAAGAATTTCATAAATAATCTTGACTTTTGACCCCACAGTTTAATAAATGCTGTCAGATCTTCTACACATCACAGTCATTAACCACACAAAGTCTGATAAAGATCCAGCAAACAAGTCAGCTCCTGTAGTGATAACAAGATCTGCAATGGCAGGATGGATGGAAGGACAACCCAAAGACATAATGCTTCTGGGTGTAATAACAATAATATTGAGGTTGGGATACTGTGTAAAATATGACTAAAAACACAATGCAGTGACAGCTCTGTGTCACAAATGAAAACCAATATTGGATGCTGGTGATCTCAGACATGCATGATTCTGTCAGGGAAATCGCTGCATGGGGTCAGGAACACTTCCAGAAATCATTGTCTGTGAACACAGTTCACCGTGCCATCCACAAATGCAGGATAAATCTCTGTCATTCAAGAAGAAGCCATATTTGAACATGATCCAGAAACACCGTTGTCTTCTCCGGGCCATTTAAAAAGGACTGAGAGAAAGTGAAAAACTGTTCTGGAGTCAGGTAAAATCAAAATTCTTTTCCAAAATCATGGATGCAGCGTCCTCTGGTCAAAAGAGGAGAGGAATCACTCAGCTTGTTACCATTGCTGATTTCAAAAGCCTGCATCTCTGATGGTATAGGGGTGCAACTTGCACATCTGGAAAGTTACCATAAATACTTAAAGTTATACAGAGATTTTAGAGTAATATATACTCCCCTTCACAGGTTCTTTTTCAGGGTGGGCTATGCATACTTCAGCAAGACAATGCTAAATCACATACTGCAGCAATTACAACAGCATGGCTTCATAGTAGAAGAGTCCAGACTACTCACCAAGTGAAAACATTTGGCACATTTGACAGTCCTATATCAGATAAGACTGGGACAACATTCCTCTCCCAAAAGTCCAGCAGCTGGTCTCCTCAGTTCCCAGATGTGTATTGACAGTTGTTAAAAGAAGAGGGGATGCTACACAGTCTTAAAAAGCAGCACAAATTGTTCTTTAAGCTAAAGTAATACCCTATACCAGTATTTCAAGCAGCAAGAATGAGAGTCTAGGTTTATTCTAGATGCTCTCTGAGTCTGTGCTAATTGCTGACATGCTGACACTGACAGCAGTATCTTGATTATGTTAACCATGTGTAATGTTCTTAGTTAGCAGCGTAACAGATAATTCCTATGCAACAGGAAGCTGAGGCTGATAGGTAAGTCATTAGTTTTGTAGGAATTTGGCCCTAAAGCAAAATAGGGGTTAAAATTTTAGGTTCCAGGAAGAAAAACTGAGGGGATTACCAAACTGGTCAGAAAGGACACATGTCCGTATCAAATATGAAATGTTATGAAAATTAAGTTGAGTTTCATAAGAAATTACTTCAATAGGAAAACACCACCAGTCATCTCTGCTTTTCCAATGATGCTGCTACTGCTTCTGAGTGGACTTTTGAACAGGATTTCTTCCTTCATTCTTGCACCTTGCTGCAGTACAAAAAGTGTAATTATGCAATAATTGCAATGTAATTCACAGAGATATGTAGCTATATTAGTTCTGGTCCCACATGAGCCAATTATTCTGCTGCCAAACAAGGCCCGCAAGTGCATTTATGGTAATCATATTCATGAGTAAAACTTTAACATGAAACAATTTGTCAGCTGCTACAATATGAAATTGTTCTGATTATTCCTCTAATCCCTCTGCGTCTCTCTACTCCAGAGCTGCCTCCTCCCTCACTGATTCTGACTCCCAACAAGAGCCAGCTCTTCGAAGGGGAGAAATTCACTGTGCAGTGCCCTGCATCTCAGCCTAACTCCACAGGCTGGAAGCTGAGGCATTACTACTCTCAAGGCCATGCACAGAACACAACAGACTTCCAAACTGACCAGTGTCTACCACTAGGGGGTGCTGTTAGCACAAGCAAGTCCAATGTGTGTGTCTTCACTGCTACAAGCAAGAACAGTGGACTGTACTGGTGTGAGGGCACTAAGGTCCGCAGCAGCACAGTCAACATCACAGTAAGCTGTGGGATCTGTATAAAGATTCAGGAGGTCACACTTGGTTCAGACAAACAAAAACAGAGTAAGGGTTTAAATGTGGTGTATGAGTGACTTCATTATTTTTTTGTTTTGTATGTTACAGCAAGGACTGAGGAGTTGTTTGTGTCTGCCATCACTATCCCACAGATATCACCTTGAAGACTCCAAACTTGTCTGTATTTGAGGGAGATAGAGTCATTTTGTACTGTCAGTACCAGACGGGAAACTACAATAAAATTACCTTCTTTAAAAATGGATCAGAAGTGATGTCTTTCAACTCTTCTGGTTCAGATAGAATAGTAAACATGACCATTGAGAATGTGACACAGAACGATGAAGGCCTCTACAAGTGTGCGGACCCAAAAATGGAGAGTGCAGAGATCTGGTTATCAGTGAGACCCAACCAAGGTCAGCTGTATGGCTTCTTGCATTACTTGATGATAATCTCACGCATAATGCCTTCTGTAATATTTTGTTCAATTGTCTTGTAGGTAACATCACAACAACAAATGGAACAGCAGCCTCGACTAGTGGTAAAATTATACCTTATTGTACATACTGTATACATCATGTGTTATGTGATTTGGGTGAAAGGACTCAAATGGCAGACTCTTAGGCAGGTTTAAACAACAAAAAGTAAACCTTTTTTTTTGACTCTACAAAAATCCCAAGATTAACGGAGTCCTCAAGATAAAACGAAAACTTGAATTCTTAAAAATGGTCATGTGAAACACGAGGAGCAGCAGATGAAAACACAGTGAATAAACAGATGAACTGGCAAAGAGAAAGACAAGACTATGGGTGCGTTCAAATTGTCCAAAAATAATAATAATAATAAAACATTGCTTATCTATTTTTCCTAACCGCTTTTCTTTGGCCACCATGGAAAACATCATGGGGTCAAAGAAAATTGTGAAGGAGAACTGATAAGGACTGAGGAAGAGAGAAGCTGGGTGTGCTGATACTCCTGGACTCCTTCACAATACAACGCCAGATTGAAACTACAGTGTCCAGAAAAACGGACTACAAAATATGCATCATACTTTTCTCCAGTGTGTTATTACCCAGTTGTTTTATGTAGGTCATGAGAATCGCTGGGGAAAAAACCTTGACAATAAGCAGAATTTATTTACAGCAATGTAATGGTCATAATAATAGATAATAATAATAGATGAAACAAAACAAACCGTGATAACTCCTGAAAAAATTTCTTAAATTTACCTATTGTACTAACCTGCTCTGTTAAGGTGGGTTTGTCAAAGCAATAAGGGATTGATGGGCAACTTGGGAAGCAGGTGTAACCATAGGCCAGAGCTTAGGAGTGCCAGCTAGTAGTCTAACAGATGCTGGTCTAAAGCCACATGCTGGCAATTTGTCCTTTATCTGAGATTAAATCTTTTTGTACACAATTCCGGAAAAAATAAACCTGATACACCAAAATGGGCAATAATTTGTTCTATTCTATAAACAGGTTAAAGCTGGTTATGTGTTTCAGTTCTGTAGAACTGAGGCGGTTGTCTGCCTCAGAACTCAGTATTTCTTGAAAACAATGAGAACAGGAAACATTAGGGCTGTTCACCCAATCATGAGCAGGCCCACACGACATCTGCACCCACAGAATTCCACGGATTTTCCATGGAGTTTGAAGAGGCACACGTTGCTAGGCAAATCTTTGCTCTTTCCATCTCTCTGCGGCTGGTGTATGTTGCTGTGACTCTGATCGGTGTCAAAAAGGCTGTCTTGAAAACATGACCTGAACTCTTCTTGTTGAAATTAAAAGTGTTAAATTCAAACACTTAAATAAATTAGTTTTTTCTCCTGTAATGTTGAGAATATTCAGTTTGATTTATTGTTTGAAATACATCAGCATATTTTCTCAGGAAGCAATGATTATGTCATGTTTTTTTTACTAATCATTGACAATGTGAAAAGCAGAAAACACTCCCCCCAAGTTGAGTTGAGCCCACCTTCCCATAGTTATCACTGGGTAGGGTGCTCTGCATGCATGACAGAACATAATGAATGAAAACCTATAATATTAACGTGCTGTTTTTATATTATGTAAACACCACATAAACAAATAACATAGAGATTTAAGATATAACAGTATTTCAATGCAAGTGCATCCTATGAATCACATTGCTTTGCACTCTATTAACAAGTTTCTTGGTGTGATTTCAGCTGTTACTGAGAAATCTGATGGTTTTGTAGCAATGATGTACTTTTCAGTACAACTTGTGTGATCCTTTTAAACAAATTTTCTTTTTCTGCTGTTCATCAGGTGTCTGGAAATGGATTCTGTTGTCATGTGGACTTGTATCTCTCTTTCTTATTCCTCTGTCTGTCTGGCTCATCTGCCACTACAGGTAAGTTACAGTGCCCAGGAGCTCCTCAGCCAACTTTTTTTGTATATATGTTGTTAGACAGATGATATGCTGGCATGACTCACACATCAGACTGTCAAATGCTTCAGGGATGATTGCTTTTATTTATTCGGTTTTTTTAAAGATACCAGCTGTTTTGTACTCAGAGCTGCTGGCCACTTTCCAAAGAAGACGTACCAGCTGTGCGGCTTCCTGCGACCAAGCAGGATGCAACAGAAGTGCAGTGGGATCTGTCCTGGATGGAGATGTCCAGTCTGTTGGATAAACATTTATATCCTGGCTCTTAGAGTTTGCACTCAGTTTAGTGATTTTTCTATGGGCTTCAACTGAAAGTGAGGTAGTTTAGTTAGCATAATATTTCTAACATGATGGAAGAATACTGTTCAAGCTATTGGTACTCACATAAAGGTGAATATAAAGGGAGTAATAAAGACCCACAAATATATATTTTGGGCTGTTTTTGTAATCATTTAGTGTACTACATGGACTGTAAAGAGCTTTCTGCTTGCTTGAGATTCCCTGTACAAAGGAATTTTCTGTGTCTCCAAAGAGGGTGTAGGTAAAATCAAAGGAAAACCACCAGTATTGCACTCTCAGAGCGAAAATCACATCTGTAGTACTCTTAATTTTATTATTTTAATGACTTATATGTATAGGTGCCTCACTCTGGAATAATTTGTAAATCATTTAAGGAAAACCACCAGTATTGTTAACAATACATATATTTTTTAAACCAGTTTTGTTAAGTTGGAGCTCATGTTCAGGCATTTCCCATCAAGACTGTCACATCTGTCAACATTGTTTTTTAAATCTTTTTTTTTGTTCAATTTATTTCAAACTGTAACAGTATACTGAAAGTAGTCATTTATCAAAATACAATATGCAATAACTTAACATTTGATGACTTTTTTACGTCTTTATCTTTCACCTGCTCCCTTTACGGGTCATGGTAGCAAATCATTTCTCACCCTGTCCCTTGCATCCTCTTCTGTCACATCAACCTCCTGCATGTCCTCCTTCACCACATCCATAAACATTCGCTGTTGTGTTCCTCATTTCCTCCTACCTGGTGGCTCCATCTTCAACATCCTTTGTCCAATATATCCTCTATTCTATCCAGACTGCTCAACCTGAGCTGTCCCTCTGATGTACTCATTTCTAGTCCTGTCCATCCTGGTCACTCTCAGTAAAAATCTCAACATCTTCAATTCTACCACCTCCAGCTCCATCACCTGTGTTTTTGTCAGTGCCACCGTCTTTAAACCATACATTATAGCCAATCTCACTACTGCTTCGTAAACCTTACCTTTCACTCTTGTTGCTATCCTTCTGTCACAAAGCACCCCTGACACTTATCTTCACCTGCTCCACCCTGCCTGCACTCACTTCTTCACCTCTCTTGTGCTCTGTCCGTTCCTTTGAATGGTTGACCCAAGGTATTTAAATTTATCCACCTTCACTGCCACTTCCACATTCCACCTGCCTCCCTCTCATTCATGCACATGTACTCTGTCTTGCCTCTACTGACTTTTATTCCTCTTCCCTCCCTTGCATCTACCTCCACCTCTCCGGGCTTTCTTCCACCTGATCTCTGCTCTCATTTCAGATCAGAGTGTCGTCTGCAAACATCATAGTCCATGGAGACTCCTGCCTGACCTCATCTGTCAACCTGTCCATCACCATTGCAAACAAGAAGGGACTCAGAGCCGATCCCTCATCTACACTCTCAGAGCACACATCACATCTGCAGCGCTCTTAATATTATTATTATTTCCATAATTTATACATATAGGTGCCTCATTTTGAACTAATTTGTGAATAATTTAAGGAATTTGCTTTGTTACATGACATCAAGAATCACAACTAATGTGTGTTATGCCAAATCAGAATCAGAATCAGAATCGTGTTTATTGGCCAAGTATATGCGCAAGCACATACAAGGAATTTGGTTCCGGTCGATGGTGTCTCTCAAGCACACAGTGTGAAACACAACAATATGTGAACTACACAGTATACACACACACACATAGATAAATATATATGTATATACACACATATACATACCTACATATATACACATACATCTACACATATGTACATATGCATACACACATATATACACATACATACATACATACACATTCACATATACATACACATTCAGACCAACAATATAATAAACATCTAAATCTTATGTACAGAAAATACAGGATTACAGAGTGTACATAAAGTGCCGTTGCAGTCTAGCAGTGAACAGTTCAACTGTTTAGGAGGGAGATGGCGAGGGGAAAGAAACTGTTCCTGTGCCGGGTGGTCCTGGTCTTGCAGGCTTCTATACCGTCTAACAGAGGGCAGCAGGTCAAAAAGTCTGTGTCCAGGGTGTTAGGGGTCTGTGATGATGAAATATGTCAACACCCTGATTTCATGATAACTGGGTCTCAAAGGACAAGAGACAAACATTTGTCCTAATAACATATGAAGCGATGTTTTTAATTAAACTGCCCCAAAATATAAAAAGCAATTAAATCATGTACAGCA
>VUQH01047428.1:5616-21440 GCA_015106775.1 Etroplus canarensis
AACTTCCTGCAGTCCACAGCCAAGGCAACACAATGGCGCTTAACGTAGCCCGCCACCCTCCCAGCATATTATATCAGCTGGGGAAAAAAAGTTGTTCAAAGACAGGACAAAGAAGTACACATTGTATTCTACAGAAACATATACAGGTGCAGCATATACACGCAGACACCCACAAATATGCGCTCAGGCTGCATACGTCAATTGAGCAGAGTGTGTTAAAATGCAAATGATGCTCTCTATAAGAGGAAAGTACAAGATATAGGATACATTTTCCACCATATACGAAGTGAAGGACACAGCAGAGAAGTCTGACATTGAAATGGTTCAGTGGAATGTGAAAGTGTGACTTTCCCTACAATAACCTCCACTTTCATTCCCAGCAGAGGCAAAAGATGTAGGTTCCCTACCATGAGCAAAGGTTTACGCTCTGCGGCGACACGCCAGATTTACTGTGGTTCTTTTGGAGACTCAAAAGCTTCTAAATTTTGCAGCTAAGATAGTTCGTGCTACTCCAGCAGAGTTAGACATGTGACAGAGATGTTGAATGTCTTCAGCTTTTGCTCTGCATGATATTTCATTTTTGTCATTACTCCTTTTCTGTCAGGGTAACAAGAGCTTCATCATAACTGTTCAAAAGTCTTTCAGCTCCTCATCACCCCATCTTAATACACTTAATTTGCCCAAAACTTGTGGAACAGCAGATAAAAATCAAACCTTTTAGTTGCAAAAGGATGATGGGAGTCAACAAGGGCTGATATTGGCTGATATCAATTTAAGGCCCTCATTACCGATACACCATATGGAAAAAAGTATTCGGCCACACCGTTTAATCATTATATCCTGAAAAGTGGGAATATGATGGAATCATCGTGTCATCACGATAGGACAAAAACTATTTGATGTAATATTTTGAATTTTGGCACAGTGACAGACCTCCATAAGATTTGGAACTGATTAGATTTTTTTAGCCATTTTGGAAATAAGGATTTGCCACCAGGTGGAGTTATCTGAAATTTTTTTATTATAAATTTTTAGTCATATCTCTGTGAGTATTCATCAAATCTGCACAAAACAGCCAAATTGATTGTGACATCGTACATGTTCATGGTGTCTACCGCCTTGCTGTTTGCTGGTGTTGCTGTTTAAATCGGTAAAAAATGCACACTTTTAGCCATAACTCTGTGGCCATTTTGAAAATACAGATTGACCACTAAGTCGTGTTTTCAATCTGCACAAAACAAAAACCAAACAGATCATGGAATCATCGCTGCTACTAGAATTAGTTAAACAAAAACAAAAAAAATCAAGGATGTTATGTAAGCAGCTTTGCCACTGCATACATCAGTTCTTAATCATCCAGTTTATGTTAAAATAAAGAAGAAAAAAAACTGACCAAGACATCTAGCCTCACTTTGCCCCACTGCACAAAGTAGTCCATACAAACATGGTTGAATGAGCTTGGTGTGGAAGAACTTGACTGGGCCACATGGCGCTCTGACCTCAGCCCCATCCAACACCTCTGAGATTAACCAGATTAGAGATAGTGAGCTAGGCCCTCTCATCCAGGTCTGACCTCACAAATGTTCTTCTAGACAAATGGGCAAAAATTCCCACAGACACTCCACAATTTTGTAGAAAGCCTTCCCAGTAGAGTGGAAGCTGTTATGACTGCAAAGGGGGACCAACTCTGTAATAATGCCAGTGGATTTAGAATGGGATATCATCAAAGCTCCTGTAGGTGTAATGTGTAGGTGGCCCAATACTTTTGCCCATATGGTGTATTAGAGAAAAAGCTATGGGACTGAATATTAATAAAAATCACTATCAGGCAAATACTCTTAAACAAGCTGCTACAAACAGTATTTCTTATCAAATGGATTCATGGAAAGCAGAAGGTTTTGCTTTTAATAACAAACCTATAGAGAATGATTAAAGCGCTTTTTGGAACGTTTTTGTGTTTAAACTCGCTTTTTGTTGTTCTACGTGTCAAAAATAAGGTTTAAGTTGAGGAACCCAGTGGAGTAATTATGTCTCAGATGGTTTTCTGAAGAGACCAAAACAGAACTAAAAGGAGGAATATTCATCAAGTGCATAGAGAGCCCTCATTTAAATGAATTTTAGTTAAAAAGAACTATCAGTTGTAAGTCTTTTGCGTCATTGCCTTTATCTTCTAAAAGTTAAATTTAGGAGTGTAATGGGGGAAAGTATCATTTATTAAAGCCAAACAGCTTTTAGCAAAGCAAAAAGTGTCCAGTCTTTTACTGTAATCTGATTTCCGCTCACTCTGTCACAGAGCTTTTCCTCAGCTTCCCTTTCACACACACGACACCTCACTTGCTGTTCAGCAGTTATAACACTGGAATACAACTGAAGCCCAGTTGTCATGAGATCAAGCCTAAGCAGCCACCTCTCTCACATCTTTACCCAGCTCAGTGGGAATCAAATTCTGGGAGAGCAGAGAAAGGAATGAGGGAGGAAACGGCCTCCACCGTGGCTCCACAAGCTCCAGTGATTGGAATTTTAAAAGGCGAATACCAGAAGTACATCTTCTCCTGCTGCTCTTCCCCTCTGCACTGTAGTTTCTCTTCTCGACTCGAAACTGATTACATTTCCTCTGTTTTGATTCAAAATTATGTTTGGATTGTATGCTGTTCCTCCGGTCATTATCTTCTTATCTCCTAATCATGTCTCTGGAAGGTGTGGAAAAGCTGTTGCATCGATCGGAGGGGAGTGCGGATTGATCCGGGCTGTGTTTGCATGGGAATACGTTCCATGTGAGCAGAGAGATCATAATCGATCAGGCGGGGATAAAGCCTGTATCCGGCCTGCTTGGCTTTGAAAGGTTAAGGTGAAAATTAATTTGTTTGTTCGTTAGTTACATTTCAATCCTTTCATTAAGTCTCGCAAATGATTAAAATGTAAAACAACAGAACAACGAATGTGACTTTGATTGCTTGTTTTATTGTTTTATTCGATAACATGATCTGTTGGCCTAATGATTGGGCTCAGTGAATTGTAATAAACAGAAGGGAGCTGTTGATGGCTTCCACAAACCAGAATTTCATCCCAACAATGCTTCATGGTTTACTGGGATTCTTTAAAGACACCCAGTAAGATCTAGGAGCTTTTCAGTAGATAAAAAGGAACAACTGCAGGCTTCCTCATATAAGTCATACTTAGAGGAGATATGTTCTACTTTTAATGCCCAAAATTAGGGAAAATAACCCATTGCATGAAATGAACCAAGCCCTTCAGGTTATGGAGACAGGTAACACTTTGTTTTTCTGCTTATTTGATAGTTTTCAAATGATAACTATTGTGTGGAATAACATTTCACTGATAAGAAGTTAGCTTACAGTATTCTGCTTTTTGAATTTGAATCACCCTTCTCTTAAGATAATAAAAAGTGCCCATAGATACAGGTTAATGTCAAAAAGGAAAAAAATCAAGCAGTGTTTCTTAATAAAGCTTAATTAGTACCTCTGCAGTGAATCTACGTAGAGCCAGAACTAAGCCTATGCAAGTAGCAAACCCTGTTACCAGCATTTATGCTTCTGGGAAGTGCGCCTGTATTGCCTTGCAATTTTGCTGCCAAGACACTAGTTGGCAGTGTGGCGTGTTCTACGGAGAAAATTTCAGCAAAGTGGTAGCAGGAAATATGTAGACATTACCGAACTGGCCAATCACAGCCTTTGCGGTCTGACATGTGGGTACTTTGCTCTGTCTTTGCTCCCCTTTCTCTCTTCTCTCTCCCCTCACCCCCAACCGGTCGAGGCAGATGGCTCCGCCTCCCTGGACCTGGTTCTGCTGGAAGTCTCTTCCTGTTAAAAGGGAGTTCTTCCTTCCCGCAGTTGCCAGGTGTTGCTCATAGTCAATCATCTGATTGTTGGGTTTTCGCTCTAAAACTGTAGGGTCATTACCTTACAGTGTAAAGCGCCCTGAGGAGAGTTTTGCTGTGAATTGATGCTCTATAAATAAAACCAAGCTGAATTGAATTTTCTGGAGAGGTGTTAAGTTAAAGCGTGGGTTATGGTGTAAGATTTCACAAGGGTTTGTGGCTACAGTGTATCTACAATGTTGACTGAATGCACAAACATAAATCCACTGTAAGGTGTTGGGCCACTACTTGCTGGCACAACACCTCCACTGCACCCTGGCACTGAGTCTTCAAGTCTTTGGGACTCTGGTGAAGGAAAGGAACCCCACTCTCCCAAAAGGTATTCTCTCATTTGTGTTTTTAATGATACTAGCTGAGAACTCTCTGGCCCTCTTGTTTCAGCCTACGATGGGGCCGCCAGGGCTGTTCGTGCTCATTTTAGACAACTCTTGTGACTTCGCCACACACACATCGCGGGGTGTTTCAGAACCATCCCAGAACCAGTGTGATTTGAAGCAACACAAAGAAGAGAATGAAACTATGGCGGAGCCGCCACATCAATGCACCCAGTGTATTCCCAGTGTTACATGTCCGCCCAAAATCACCTATGGGAAATTTTTGGATGGACGTTTTTGGAATTTAGGTTGAGATCCGGTGACTGTGAAGGACATTGTGTGATTTAAATCACTGTCATTATCATCAAAACATTCTGTGACTCTTCATGCACTATAGAGGATTGATTCACAGTGATATTCCCTTATAAAGAGCAAAATGTTATGTGCTATATATCAGGAAAGTCATGCAACTATCAAGTTGGGGAAAAACACATATCTAATCTAAAAGTTTTCATTATTTATTTGTGAAAAGGCTTCCTGTCTTAATAAATTAGCAAACGCCACTTCACGACAAGCAGTACGGCAGCTACAGTGAACCCCATGGGCTACCAATTAGTATATCTGTGAGAAGAATAGCTTGTCAGGTTCTGTCCAAAGGTACCAAACCAGAACATCAAAAGTGTAGAAACTCCATCACAGCTCCATCACGATTCACAGGTTATTGTAATGTGTGAAGTACAGGAAGAAAGTGATGTATTTTTGTCATTGGCTGGCTGTGTTGCACAAACTAATGAGAATTAATATCCATTGAGAAGTCAAGGAGTAATTTCCCTCCTCTGATACTGATTCTGAGGCCCACAAACAGCCAAATCCAGAACAACGACCCTAGTTTCTGGCCCGCCCTAAACTAGCTTAAGACCTTATTATTATTACAATAATAATTATGTTATATTTATGGATAGATGGCAGAAGACGCACGTGCAAACTCTCACTGTATGGGCATTACAATCCAAACCAATCTTAGGAGTAGTGACTCTTGTGAAAATGGAAACATTTCCGTGAAATGACAAATATGATCTTGACCTTAAGCACAGCGTGGTGAAGACCCATTAGGTGATCATTGTGTGCAAGTTTCACTAAAATCACACCAATACTCGAGAAGGAGTAGTGATTCCTGTGAAAATGGAAAAGTGTCCTGTAAAATGATAAATACAGCATTGACCACAAACACAGTCCGGCTGAAGACCCGTTAAGTGATCATAGATCTTTCTGACAAAATGGCAAGCTCCTTCCTGGTTTGCACTTCACTGATGGAAAAACTGAGAGCTTTAAGTACGATTACCCTACTGAAGTTCACCATCGCCCATGAGGTGAAGACATGGATACAAAATGAGTATCTTCCAAAGGTAACAAACTGAACATAGGATATAAATTCTTCCATGAATTACCAAGGCAAATAAAGTCTACCACTGCCATACCGGCTAACATTGGCTTGGTTACTGGTGATACTGGGTAAACTATAAAATGTAGCAAGTTGTTTTTTAAGTGTAAAATAAAATATAACATAGTGAAGCCGCAGCGTGTATTTTTAAATGAGATGACACGAGATAACATTAGTGGTGAAGCTGTGCTGTTTATTTCTAAGTGAGTAGTTTTCCTTGTGCCTTGTGGGTAGACAAATGGAAGATGGAGGTCTTGCCAAGGCATTGACACATCAGTCTGTCCCTCCTGATGAGCAACCAAAAAAGTTTTGTATCAACCAACACTTATGTCATGATCCTTTATACAAGTAGAAATGAACGTATATATTATTTAAGACTGCAGGGCCTCAGCCATCCAGGTCATGGTATCTGAAGTGCTTGGGTTGAAGGCAGGTGGGCTTCTTCAATAGATTCTTGAAGATATTTCACATCTCAATTAAAAGGCTTCTTTAGTGTGTATATTATTTAAATTGGATGATGCAGGGTAGCTGTTTCCACTTGCTGAATTTTTACAGACTACAGCTTGAACATTTAGCTCTGATCTTCTAAATTTCTTCAGTTAAAACAAGTTAATAATACGTTTATTTCATCAGATGCATTCATTTTTGAAACAAATACTTTAAGCTAGCTAGCTAGAGTGCTGATTTAGGCAAGGAAGGTAACTTATGAGTAAGGGACACACATCAGATGCATTTAAACAGTACTGCTCAGAGAATGGCTCAAGGTTTGTGCTGCGGTGATGGTTAGAACAGATGAGCTAAAACTGAACGGCCTCTGTGCTTTAGATTGGGCTGTAATATGAATTGTGGCTGTATGAAATGTACAGCTGGGTTTTCTTTCCTTGTCTCGTTCATAAACCACTTCCAAGGTTAGAAAGACTAGGAAAGCACTACACAAATGCAAGTACCTTACAATACGTAGGTTGCCCACAATGAAATCCCAAATACAAGCAAACCTCGTGAAGCCCACTATCTTCTAATTCTCAAGGTCTTTAGGAGTGGGTGTGAAGGAACTGAAAGACAACTGGAAGATTTAAGTAAAATACCTTCTCTTTCTTCATTGGAAATGGCAGCTTGACTGTGGACTGCATAAATAACCATAACAGCAGATTACAATGTTTATATGTAGAAAACAATTTGTGTGGAACTATACTAAAATACATGCTAAAGTAGAAAAGGTCGTGGGGGGTGCTGGAGCCTATCCCAGCTGTCCTGGGGCGAAAGATGGGGTGCAACCTGGACAGGTCGCCCGTCACAGCCAACACAAAGATACAAACAACCAGTCATAAGCACATTCATACCTAGGGCCAATTTAGAATCGCCAGTTAACCTAGCCCCCTTTGCATGTCTTTGGACTGTGGGAGGAAGCCGGAGCACCCATACAAGCACGGGGAGAACATGCAAACTCCACACAGAAGGGCCTAAGCTGGCCAGCTGTTGGATTTGAACCCGGACCCTCGTGCTGTGAGGCAACAATGCTAAATAATTTTGTAGGGCTCTGGCAGCGCTCATCCTCTTCCTCTTTGCACAAAGCGGCAGATTCTGGTGGTGGTCGTAGGTGTCTTGGTGGCCTCCCTCACCAGTCAGGGATTTTTATTTATTAAAGCAATAAAAAGGTGAAACATCCAAGGGTGGGTGAATACATACTTTGTGTAGGCATTGTTATGAACAGTTATGGGCCCAACAAGGAGCCTTGGGGGACCCCACAAGTAAACTTCAATAATTATGAATCTCTTTTATTTACATGGACATACTGGTATCTATTCTCTAAATAACTATTTAACCAAGACAGCACTAGCCCCCTAATTCCATATCTGTGTAATTTCTTTAATAAATAAATTATTATCATCTGTGTTAAATGCTTTTTTTTCTTTTTAATTTTAAGAATATCCCAGCCGAATGCTCTTTTTTCTCCATGGTGTCCAAGTGCCAGTCTCTCAGTCTGTCTCGCTGTGCCTGGCTGGTGCTCGACCCTGGAGCTCCCTATCAGCCCATCTCTGGGCAGCTGGCAGCAATTGGCGCATTGCTCCAGCGTAAGACCAGCTAAGCCTCCACTCACCGCCAGACCATCCTGCTAGTTGTGTGGTAAACTGTTTAGCCTACCTCTGCGTTCAAGTCTCATTCCCTGAGTTACTCACTTTGTGTTTTCCCCTCTCAGTCTGCTGCTGCCGCTGCCATCTTCCCTGCTGACATCTAAGAGTTTCCCCTGTCGACACCTGCCTGCCCCCATCCTCGCATTATTCCCCCCGAGACTGCCTAAGACTGTTACTTGGTAACTTATCTGTGCCTTGTACCAGCTTCTTCCTGTTCAGTCTGTTTATTATGATTACATCCCCTGAAATTCGCCTTTTGTGTCTCTGCATTTGAGTCAATTTGTCAGAACACTGACACATACAGTAGCTGTTGATATTTTCTCAACAAATTCCATCAAAGCAAATGAAGTTGTCCTCCTGTTTCTAAATCCATATTGCTGTTGGCACAGTAAATTACATTTTGCTATAAAGTCCTCAAGTCTTTTGTGATGTTTTTTCCCAATATTCTTAGACACTACACATTAGACTAGCCAGCTAATTAGGTTGCTATCGTCAATAACATGGTAATAATTACCTAACTGAAGAAATGATGAGCCTTGAATATATTTGCAAACAGCATATTAGTTTATTTCAACTAAAAGTAATTTATTAAGTATTAATAATGTATTATTATTAGTGTATTAACTGCAAGGCACTCTAAGCACAACATTCTGATTGGGGGCTGAGCCCCCTTACAGCTCAGATCTTAGAATCGCCCCTGCTTCAGAGCAGTCTGAAGCCTGAGTTTTGTCTCACCAGGATTAATGTTACATATTTTAATCTTATTATTTGGAACGTTGGCCTTTTATACTCATTTAATCTGAAATATTCAGACTCCAGAGCGGGAAAAAAGCGACTTTTCTCCCCCCGAAGCAGGCGAGTGTATTTCGTCAGCTCGTTCTCAAATACGAGGATGAGTCCTAGAGGCTGGATGGGAACGCGCCATATTGACTGCTGGAACAACGCCACATGTATGCAGTGAAGTTCTACTGTTTGGGATGCGCATCTGTGCATGTCCGTGCAAGTGTGTGTGCACACGCGCGCGCACGTGTGTGTGTGTGTGTGTGTGTGTGTGTGTTTGCTCACAAGCTTGAAGCCTTCTGGACAGGGCCGAGGGTGAAGGGGAGAGCTAACACACTCTCCTTGTCAGCGGCAAGGGTAATTACTCCTGGCTGAAATTACTCAACATTTGTTTATAAGGTCCCCTGAGCACACTGTAAATAGATTGTCTGCTCAAGTCCAATGCCATTGAAGCCCCGCTGTCCCCAGCAAACACACACGCACACACACTCACGCACACACACGGTTTAAATTCACTTCAGTGCTGTCTTCACTTGACTTCACACATTCTGCCAGAATCTTTTTATTCACTTTCATTTTCTTACATGAATTACTTATGTTGTAGACCTTGCCATAGCTAAACGCTGGAGCTTTCCTGTCACGTTGAGTAACCCTCTCTTTGCGCCGTTTCTTTGCGAGGGCCCTTGATATTGTCACGCTTTGTATAACTTTGCATGTGGTCAAGTTGAATCTATTAATCCAGTATTGATCTCCGCGTCGCCGCCCTTTTCAAAACGACGCTCTCCACGTTCCCTATCGCTCCATCGCCGTCTCTCGGTACCAACAATGAGATCTTTTTAGCATGCATATGAAGAAAGGAGAGAGAGTGGGGGAGAGGGGGAGAGAGAAGCGAAAGCGCTCCGAGTCAAGGTCCATCCATGTAGTTATTGTATGAGATGGTTCCTGTCAAAAATGACAGTTTGAAACACTTGACCCACAAAAATGAATTCTTGGCCAGGGCCAAGTGACAGCCCAAAGTAATTCATTCTTTTGAAATGTTGAGGGAGATGGAGAGAGAAGAGAAGAGAGGGCGAGTGACATGGAGAGACAGAGCAAGACAGAGAGATGGAGAGGAAGGGGAGGGAAGAAGACAAGAGAAACAAAGAGAGAAAGAGCGTTAAAGAAAGTGGCAGTAAGGAAAAAAGTGATAGAGGTGGATGTGATGAATGAATTTTTAAAAAAAATCAAGGCATCTTAGTAATTAAGCTTCAAGGTGGAAAATAGGTTTAGCTTTACTCTTTCAGGATTACATTATCTATTAGACCAGGGTTTTCAAACGGCTAATGAAGCTTTGCTGTTAGCATTAGCTTACCTCGCGAATGCATGATAAAACGTAATTGCTTCATTAAATTTCAGCCGGCGAAATTCACAAGGGTCAAATACAAACGACGAGCTGCTTTTGTCTACTTCCGTCTGAAATCAAGCACCCATTGTTCAAAACTGATTGTGACGCGCGCTGGTTAACCGCTGTTAGCGCTTGCAAGCGGCGTATTTAAACACAAGGTTTGAGAAGTGACAGAGCAAGAGGGAGATGAAAAGATGACGTGAGGAATGAAATGAAGAGGAAGATAATTAGGGGAAGTGGCAAGAGGAAAGGAAGAAGTGACAAAATAAGGGAGGAATGAAAAATAAAAGGAATCAAGATTCTTGTTTACAATTTATTGAAATACGTGCAAACATAGATGGAAATACAGTACATAAGGTGAAAATAAAGTTTGTACAATTCTAACCAGCTTGAAAGTCAATATTTGGTATGACCATCTTTATTCTTTAACACAGCTGAACTCTCTTAGCCAAGCTTTCTGTCATTTCTTTTTGTAGTCTTCAGGAATTGTTCTCCAGGCTTCTTGAAGGACATTCCAAAGCTCTTCTTTTGTTACGTTCGCTGTCAAGATGATCCCACATTGCTTCAATAATGGTGAGGTCTGAGGTCTGGGCTCTGGGGAGGCTGAACACTGAATAGAAAAATGCACAACGAAACACTGTGTTTCATTGTGCGTTTTTCTATTCAGGTGGGCTTTTACTGCATTGGCAGTGTGGTTGGGATCATTGTCAAGCTGAAAAATGAAGCTCCTGCCAATCAGATGCTTTCTATGTGGTATTTCATTGAGGGTCAAAATATACTTTCAATTTTGAGAAGATCCCCAACATCGGTGGCTGAAATTCAGCCCCAAACCATGACAGCACCTCCACCGTGTTTCACAGACTCTCACTGTTGGACCTCTCTCCTGGCCTCCTTCTGAGGATGATGGTTTGAACCAAAATGTCAAATTTGGATTCATCACTCCATAAGAATTGTTGCCACTGATTTTCAGTCCTGTTCTTGCATACCATACATTTGGCATACCTCAGCCTTCCCTGCTTCACCTTCCTCAAAAATGGCTTCTTTGACAGCCTTCAGCTGATATGCTGAGGCTTCAGTAAAATGTAGATGGATCAACCGAAGGGCCAGATACATTTTTTGTAGAATAAAGTGAAGAAATGGGAACAAATTATGTGTTTTTGCAACAGTAACAAAGTGCCTAAAGGTAAAATTTAAAATTAGTTCTTTGTTAAGTTGTTTGTTATGTGTAGACAAAACACTTTTTTTTATTCTTGAAGAATTCATAGCTCAGTGTTCTTACAAAAGTCCTGCACAGGAACAAAGACTGGACTGAAAATGAATGAAAAAGCAGCCAATGTCCAATGAAACACCTTGAAAGACCTTCAGGAGGCCTGCATAACTAAAAATGACAAGAAAGGCTTTCTCTGTGGCAGCAAAATGCAAAGAAATAAGGGGCGCTCAAAACTTTATATACAATACACAATTCTGTACATGGTGTACAACTTCAGTCTAGTCATTTCAGGCTCGACACCTGGAAACTTAGAGATTGGAATGAATGTAATGTTGATTTGCAGTCACCATTTTACGGCAGGCAGCTACTGCTTACAGCATATACGGTACAAACCTCATTTCCATAAAAGATGGGATATGTTTGAAAATGCAATAAAAACAAAAATCCTTGCACCTATTTTTAACTGAAGAAAGTACAAAGAAAAGATTTTAAATAGTTTTACTTGCTAACTTAGTTGTATTTCGTGACTGTACAAATTTTGAATTTTATGGCTGAGACACAAAGACAAAAGTTGGGGCAGAGTTGTAGAGAATTTTCAAGTAAGGAGTTTAGCATTTACGTTTGGAGGACTTCACATGAAGCAGGCTAAGCAGGAGAGGTATCATCCATCAAAGGCTTTATAATTTGGAATTTAGTTCTTTCAGGATCTACAGTGCATAACATTGTGAAAAGATTCAGAGAATTCAGAGACGCCTAAGTGCATAAAGGGCAAGGCCAGAAGCCATTGCATTGACCGTTTTGGAATTACACCAATTTTCATGCACAGTCCCCTGTTTTCAGAGGCTCAAATCTAATGGTATAAACTATTTTAAATATAAGGAATTTTGAAAATGTTTTACCTGAAGTCTGGAACCCATGGACTTCACAAAAGGCTGTGTTGACTCCCTTGAGACGCTCTGCCAGTCCTTTACTGCAGCCGCCTTCAGTTTCTGCTCGTTTGTGGGTCTCTGCCTTCAGTTTTGTCTTCAGTGACTGGAAAGCTGCTCGGTTGGGTTGAGATCAGGTGCCTGACTTGGCTACAGAAGAATATCTCATTTCTTATGCAGTTTGCTTTGGCTCATTAGATGCTGTCCAATCAGCTTTGCACCATTTGGCTGTATCTGAGCAGAGAGTATGGCCATGCATACTTTAGAAGTCAAGCTGCTTCTTCTATCAACACTATTAACCCAGTTGCATTGGCATCCATACACGCCCATGCTGTAACTTTAGCTGGCTTTTGTGATCTTCCAGGCCTTTTGGTGTGCATGAGCTGGCAGTGCATTTCTTCTTTTTAAGAATGTTCCAGATTGATATCTTGGCCACTCCTAAGGCTTTGCTATCTGTCTGATAGGTTTATTTTGCTTTTCTAGCCTAATAATGGCATCCTTCACTTGCATCCAACATTGATGGCTTCAGTGAACAGCTACTAAATGCAAGTTCAACACTTGGGAACAGGCCTCACCTTTCAGAGGATTTATGCTTCTGCTTTAAGTCGTTGCTAGCCACGACCCCTTCTGATGCCTTACTCTGTAGCCTGCGCCATTTCTGCACCTCCCCAGAAATGTAAGTACACTTCGGGTTGATATACGTTACATTAAGGTATGAACGCTGGCGATGGCGTTGGCCACTTGCGAAGGTTACATTGTAGGCTCTACGGAGACTCGCCATAGAGGTATAAATTAAGCTTTACCATGAAGCTGCTTGTCAATTATCTCATTACTTTTGCATCTCTGAAACTGTGACTATGTAACTGCTGAGCAGTTCTGTGTCAGACCTCTTAAATGATTTCAAATCCAACGTGATGGTGTACAGAGGCCAAATGACAAAACATGCGTCACTGTCCCAAAACTTACGGACCGTATGTTTCTAATGATGTTACTAAGTGGGGGGAAAAGCAGCAAGGCAGCATAGGTGCCCAGAGTTTATGAAAAAATGAACCTTTGGTTGCTCCTTTGTAATTTCCCAAAGGGGTCACCACAGCGGATTAATCTGCATTGGGAACTTGACTGAGACTTTATGCCCTTCCTGATACAACCCTCCATGGTGCAAGGGGCTTGTGTCCCCACCTGGAATTGAACCAGGGACCTTTCACTTGTAAGGGAGGGGTCGGAACGAGGCACCCATAGTGTATATACTTTTAGTAAATGCTCATTTTCCCTCATCTGTTTCTACCTTTAGAGTCTCCAAAAGCAGAGTTAAGAGCAAAATATGACATTGAATTTGGTCATGTTGGATGTTATAAAAAAAAAGTTTAAAATCGGCACAAATAACCTTCATCCTCTCTTGCAGGACTGTAGAAAAGTTTTCTGGCACAAAGGCACAAGGAGAGGTACGAAACATCTGAAGAATTAAAAAATCCAGCAACATTTTATTTTAGGATATGTGTGTGCGTGTGTGTGTGTGTGTGTCTGTGTGTGTGTGTGTGTGTGTGTGTTAGTTCCAAAAGTTTGTTTCCAGTAGGAATGAATGAAAGTTTCTCAGTTACATTTTTACATCTACCACATGATATATGCCTTTTTTAACTACTTGTGTTTTAGTTTATGTATTAACTTATCGCTTTCTTTGTTTTTGGATATAGATTGTTTTAATTTATTTTATTTTATGGCTTTTAAGACGAGTCTTTTGTAGATCTTAAACAATTTTTATTGATTCCCTCTACTTTTAATGTTTTGGTTTTTTTGTTTCCTAGCGTCCGCGGTGGTGGGCATGTTTGATATCAGATGAAACCGTGTACTGCAAAGCCGGACTTGCACTTATCCAGGTAACTTCTGGGTTTTCGGCACTATGACAGTGGTTGATTTTTTTCGGGGTATATCGCTGGGGTAACTTATCCTGCAGACCTAAACTCCAGGTTAAGTTCCAGATTAGAGATCAGGGATGAAATGCCTGCCTACTGACCACTCAGTTCTCTGGAAACAGTGTCACTGGTCCTGGAACATCCCTCGAACTTCTGCGAGCAAAGTCGGAGGGTCTGAGCTTTTCTCAGTAGTGTCAAAAGTCTTTGAGTATCGGTAATAAATATAGATTATTAAAGAAACTTTATTGACTTTATTCCTGTTGGCTGCAAAGAATTTTACATCAGTTACTCTAATCAGCCTTAATATGATCCTAAAACCAGACTCCTAATGTACTACCAGGGGTCGCACAGTGGATTAGTACGGTAAAAGTGTAAACTGCTACACTATGGAGGACACTAGGGCTGCAAGTGAAAGGATAAAAACTAAAACTGTCCCTCACACATCTAAAGATGAATTTAATAAAATGACGACTGTAATCTGTCAGACTCTCTTGTGTCTTAATGACAGAGCTGTCATACACCAACTCACACTGTCAACTGTTTTGCCAACGCAGCATCGAGATTCAGGATTCAAGAAGTTTACTGTCATGTCCACAGCAAAAACACAGTGGCTGCACTGAGCAGTGAAATTCTTACTTTGCAAGTTCCCTTCACACGGCTAAAATAAGCAACTAACTAAACTGAAATAAATAAATAAATAAATGTGTTTATGTTTATATTGTTTGAGTGCCAAATAGAGTGCCAGCCATGTTTTCTATTGGGCCACTCCCCTTTTCCAGAGGCCATGATTGGCTTTAAACTCTATGACTCTATGGGCCCAGCCTATCCTCATTGGTGGATGTGTATGATTGGTTGTTTTGATTTTTTTTTTCTCTGTATGAATGCTGTTTGAGCTGCGGTCTGTAATATGTTATTGGGTGGCTGTGGCTCAGGAGGTAGAGCGGGCCATCTTGGCGGCTTGATCCCGGCTTCTCTGGACTACATGCCAAAGCGTCCTTGGGCAAGATGCTGAACCCCAGATTGCTCCTGATGCATCCATCAGAGTGTGAATGTGTGTGTGACAGTTAAATACACTTAAAGGCATAGATTAAAGTGATGTATGAATTACTGTGTGCACAGTTAAGTGAGTATTTTGACCATATGGTCATTTTTCTGCATATTCTCCAACTCCAAGCTGTATAAACTTGAATGCCTGTTGGCTTTAAGCATACGAGGTGATGTGCATGTGTATAATGAGGGAGGGTGTGGCCTTAGGAGATCAATACCCTATATCAAGTGTGCACAATTATTAGGCAGCTTCTTTTCCTCAGACAAAATGGGCCAGAAAAGATCTAACAGACTCTGAAAAGTCAGAAACTATAAAACATCTTTCAGAGGGATGCAGCACTCCTTAAACTGCCAAGATATTAGGACGTGACCAGAGTTTTGTTGCAAATAACCAAAAAGATCGCAAGAAACGTGTTGAGAGAAAAAGACGCAAATGAACTGCCAAAGATTTGAGAAGAATCAAACGTGAAGCTACCAGGAAGCCATTATCCTCCGGCGCTGTCATATTCCAGAACCGCGACCTACCTGGAGCGTCCAGAAGTACAAGCAGGCTCAGAGACATGACCAAGGTAAGAGAGGCTGAAACCGAACCAGAGATGAGAGGGACTCTTGATGGACCAGATGGACCTTTGGCTGGATCAGCAATGGGCATAGAGCTCCACTCCCACTCAGACGCCAGCAAGGTGGAGGTGGGGTACTGGTATGGGCTGGAATTATTAAAGATTAGCTTGCTGGATCTTCTCAGGTTGAAGATGGACTCAAACTGAACTCCCAAGCCTACT
>VUQH01047433.1:6653-35670 GCA_015106775.1 Etroplus canarensis
AGGCACACTTAAAAAATTAAAGACAAAAACGCCCCCCCCCCCCACACACACACACACACCCAAGAACAGAGCAACACTCAAAACAGAGACGAAGTGAAATGAGTCAGGTCCCTATCAATCGCCCGCGGGGCCCATGTTTTCTGTCAGGACACCAGCTGTAATATTAATAATTAAATATTGATGAAGGCTCCACATGTTAAACACCGTAATCACATTACAGTGAGTAACAGTGACACACAATATTGATCTGTGTGTGTTTCTGCACAGCTCAGCAGTGGCAGAATGGAGTTGGTGAGGCCTTCCAGTCTCACAGGAGGACACCTATGTCATAGTTGTGGGGTCCTGTGAAGACAGGCATCCAAAGGAGAAGTCTCTCTTCACCTCACAGTCAAACACACACACATACACGCACCTCTCCACTTTCTGTGGTTTTAACTATGATTTGTCATCTACTGTCAAAGTGGCTCAAACTGTGATGTGGACATCCTGTTTGGATCAGTACATAAAGCAGAGGCTTATTTAATGATACACTGGCACAAAGAAGCACATTTGTATATTCCTCTGGTGCATTTAAGCAACCAATGAAGGCTCACAGCAAAACTGCTAATATCAGTTAAAATCTAAATCTTAAGTGACTCAGGTGTCTGGATTTTGCAAGTTGTGTAACATTTCTTGCCTGAAGACACAGCAAGATTTGACGCTGCATAATTTATTTCCTGTCTCAGAATTACAAAGACTAAAAAATTATTACAAACATTGTGGCCTCGTACCTTTTTGGCCCAGAAGTTGAGCTCTTTGCTGACCAGCTGTAGCAGCTCTGAGTGACAGAATGGCAGGAAGTACACAATTTCATTGATACGACCAAGAAACTCGTCCCTCCGGAAATGAGCCTATAGGGGAACCAAAGAAGAATGAAATGAGGAATCTCAGGCCAACCATGTCCACGAATACCCCAAACAGTTGGGTTTTTGTGTATCTATGTGTAAATGCTTGTTACCTTCAGAATTGGTCGAATCACAGTTTCTTTAAACTGTCTGGAGATTTTGATGTCATCACTTTTCTGTACATCCTCTGGGGGAAGAGGAGGATAACAACATTACTTTCACTTCTGATTTTAATTAACTGAAAGCTGGTTACCACAGTGTAGCACCAATTGCTGCTAAACTATTGTTCTTTTATTTTGCAAGACTCTGAGAGAATTCACTGCTGACAAATTTTGCAACAAGACAAAATTATTTTGTAGATAATTTAATTGTGTCATTTACCACAACATCCTCTGACGAACGCGTTTGAATGTTTTTGTAACAATGTGGAAACTTAATATAAAACAATGTAAATAGTGTAAAGAGCAAAGCCCATAAAGTTGCTCATCATTGTGTTTGCATGTTTGTTTTTGAGTATATAGTCACCAAAAGGAAAGTTTTAAACAGGACTCAATGCAGATCTGTGAAAAAATAAGAACACCCTTTCTGCTTCCATAAGAAATAAGACTTTAAGTAGCAGCCAGGTGCTGCTAATTAAGCGTGCTTGATTGAATGATCATCAGCAAGTGTGACCACCTCTTTAAAAGCAGAAATTTTGGCAGTTTGCTGGTCTGGAGCATTCAGGTGTGTATTATCGCAATGCCAAGGAGGAAAAACATCAGCAGTGATCTTAGAGAAGTAATTGTTGTTGCCCACCAATCTGGGAAGCAGTATGAGGCCATTTCTAAACAATCTGAAGTCCATCATTCTACAGTGATAAAGATTATTCACATGTCGGAAAACATTCAAGATAGTTGCCACAATCTTCCCAGGAGTGGATGTCCCAGCAGATTCACCCCAATGTCAGACTGTGTAGAGCTATATCTCAGACACTACTGGCCTCAGTTAGCATGTTAAATGTTAAAGTTCATGACAGTATAATTAGAAAAAGAAAGAACTGGCTTGTTTGGAAGGGTTGTCTGGAGAAAACCTCTTATCTTTAAAAAGAATATGGCAACACAGATTAGATTTGCAAAGATGCATCTGAACAAACCACAAGCCTTCTGAAAGAATGTTTATTGGAGAGAGAGATATTAGACCAAAGTGGAGATGTTTGGCCATAATGCACTGCACCATGTTTGGCAAAAATCAAACACAGCATAGCAGCGCAAACACTTCATACCAACTTGTCAAGCATGAGGAGAGCTTGACAGTTGGTATAATAAGATTGGGGCTTGTTTTGTAGCCATAGGACCTGGGCACCTTGCAGTCAATGAGTTGACCATGAATTCCTCTGTGTACCAAAGTACTCTAGAACCAAATGTGAGACCATCTGTCCGAGCTAAATCTTGGGCAAAATTGGGTCATCCAACAAGACAGTGATCCCAAACAAACCAGCAAATCTGATACGCTTGGGACGAATTTTGCTTGCAATGGCCCAGTCATAGCCCAGACCTCAACCCAACTGAACTGCTGTGGTGGGACCTTAAGAAAGCTGGGTGTAAACAAATGCCTGCAAACCTCAATGAACTAAAGCAAGGTTGTAAATAAAAATGGGCTGGAATTCCTCACAACAATGTAAGACTGATGAAGTCATACAGAAAATGATTACTTCAAGTTATTCCTGCTAAAGGTGGTTCTACAAGCTACTAAAGCCCCTGTCACACCATGATGATTTAACAAGCTTATGCCGATGCACTCAAATTCCCTTAAAATGCTGGAACAATGATGTTAAATGGACATATACATAGCATATATGCTAGCGTACTGCCGGCATTCACAACTTGACTCTTCACTACTACTCCCCTTAAACGCACCACATACGCAATTATTCGGCAGCTGTGTGGGAAGCATGTTCGACTGGACCACGTCAAATATTTCTACAAACGGCAATGTGCACTGGAGGTATGCTTGCTATATATTACATATATGTTAAAAACATGTTACTCATAGTTATTAATATTTTTTGGGTACCTCCACGTATTTCGTGAGTTTCCGACTGCAATACCTGCAACATATGGTCCTCATATGCAAGACGTAAGAGCCATACGGCTGGCAAGCGTCGGAGGGTTTGTGCACGCTCAAAACTTTCCCGCAACCTTGCTGTACTACCTCGTAATTATGCATGCTCTTAACATATACAAAACTTCCCAAAAACGTAATTGACGTACTTGTAGTTTTTTCCTATGCTGGCATACGTTTGTTAAATTGTCATGGTGTGATTAAATCACGGGGTGTACTTCTTAGTCACTCTGTGAAAACTTTACTTTTCACATGAACGTAAACTAGTGTTTCTCTCACCGAGGTTATCAGCCAGCTTTCTGCGGCTGACCTGCTCAGCTTCCTGGCGGAGTTGCAGTGCATGCTGGGCTATTTCGTCACTTGCAACATTTGATGTCATGATGAAGATGGCGTCTTTACATTCAATGGTCTTTCCTTTACCGTCTGTAAGACGACCCTGAGAGAAGAATTTCATAAATCAAAGAAAGGTCAGTTTATTCCTGCTTTATCCAACAAATGAATAGGATGAATATGTACCCACCTCATCAAAGAGCTGCAGCATGATAGTGAGGACATCAGGGTGGGCCTTATCCACTTCATCAAACAAGACAACAGCATTGGGACAAGCCCTCAACTGCTTGGTCAGCTGACCCCCTTCTTCATGTCCCACATATCCCGGTGGGGAGCCAATGAACTTTGCAACCTGAAGGGCGAGAGAGAAACGAGGCAGCGTGGGTCTAAAGAAGTTCAGCAATACAAAGCAATGGGCAGATGTCTTTTACCAACTGTTCACTCCAATACTAAAGAAGAAGGGAATGCTTGACTGCCCTTCCAACTTTCTGCATTGAACTATTCAACATTCACACCCGCTTCAGGCTATGATTTTCTAGGTGTCACTTTTAATGTGAGCAGCACAGTGCACCCAGGGTTTTTCCTGCATGGAAAAGGTTTCTGGCACACCTGAAAGAGGTTTTTCAACAGAACCAAAGGAAAATCACCAGCATGGCACTAACCAGTTTTGGTAAATGGGGTTTAATTTTCTTCATTAAAATAAACAATTCTATTTATCAAACAGGCAGAAATTAAAGGAAAATTTCAAACTAGGTAACACAGGCTCATTTCTTTTACAATGTGCAGACCAGTAATAATCACATGCCAAGTCAGTCCCAAAGGCCCAATCTGAGTCATGAAAACCTCAACAACTTTCTTGTAATAAATTATCTGAAGATGTTAATAATTATCTTTGTTAATGTTATCACATCGCCTCCTTCCCATGGTGGTCAGTGTTTCACGCTGGCACCCAAAGTGGTACTTCTGAACACCAGTAAACTCTTGATTTTTGACATTTACTGTCGTTCTAATTGACCATCACTACAAACTATGCAGTAGAACTCCAAACACTGAGGTAGACTAATCAGATGTGGTGCTACAACACTGTAAAATAATGCAACACTTAAGAACTGATTAAATGTATTCATCAGAAAAGTTTTGCAAAGGAAAGAACACAGGCAAAAAAACCCCCCAACATTAATTTGGGTTTATGAATCTATTATGATTACATAAACAGAATTAATCCAATGCATCACTGCCATGCATCTGCAGCATAAAGATGCTGCTAGCAGCTGCTCTCATCTGAAATAAATTAACTTCTGTAAGCGCAACTTACTCAACATGCACATGATTCAGGCAGTACTTCGTGATTTCAAATATTTGTGAGACCTTACCTCATGTTTTTCCTGGAACTCAGACATATCCATACGGATGAAACCCTGCAATCACATGATGGGTTAACCTCCACAAGAAGCACAACACACTACTAGATGAACTATATCAAGCAGAGTTCTCTAAATTAGACATCTTACATGTGTTTTATATCTATATGTATATGCAATTAAGCATCACATACCTTTTTAATGTCCTTGTGCATGTAACGAGCCACCTGTTTGGCCAACTCCGTCTTTCCTGTGACACACACCATTAAACCAGTCACGCGAAAGACGTAATTAAATTGGTCATTAGGCAACAGGAACAACCTCTCCTCCCATTTAATTACTTTGTTTTCAATAAATATAAAATACAATCCCTGCCTTTACATCAGCATGCAGAGATTTCAGGAATTCAGGAAAACAAGCTTACTCATTTCAGACAGAAAGACAATCTCTCTCCTTCACTAAGTGCTGGCCTAAATCCCAGTGCCTCCCTCCACAAAGCTTTCAATCATCTCCAGCTCTCCAGAAGCACACATTATGTTTGCCAGTAAAATATTCTGCATATAAATGCTCATATGTGATATTGATGTCTTGTGTTTGGTATGCATATGGGTATGATGATTGTGTGTGTGAAAGAGGCTGTGTGTGTGTTTGTGTCTTGTTGCTGTGTTTAATATTGATGTCTCATGGCCACTGTTTGTCGCTGAAGGGAACAGAGAATATGAACACCGTCTCTCCCTCATCTATCTCTCTGGCCTGTCATTTCACCATCTCCTTCTTTTTAGCCATCTATCTGGCCCTTAATATCTCTGCTCTCTCCCTGCCGCCTTCACTCTGACACACAAACACCCACACTTTCAAATCTTGCTGATCGTCGAAGACACTTAACCTCTTCTTCAATTGATGTCCGTCTTAGATTTTGTGCTTTAACACCAAAAACGTTAAGCTTTCCAACACAAAACACAGTAATAACGCACTATAATTAGCAAAAGCGCTTTCTTCACATTGGTCGGCTCAAAGGTTACACTCTGTATCAAAGCTTTCATTATGATTTCCTTAATTATTTGTCCTCTAAGATATTTTATGGTGTTTGTGGATAGAAGAGTGGGAGGGTGGATCTACTGCAGTAGAAATGTCCAGACAGTCAGTCTCAGTTCAACCCACCATCCCCAGTGGATACTGTTAATTGAAACTGCTGGCTGTTGTTGATTTGATCAGTCACGATAACAGTAATGTTACACAGAGGTTCCAGCTGTTTCTGTAAGCAGGTGCATGCAGAGTTCAATGGGTTACAGTAAACAAAGGACTGGAAATTAATGGGACTTTATATTGTCAATATGGATCAAACAAAATGTCCTGTCATTCCAGTTCTAATGAAACCTTAATGTGCAGACACCACTGTATTTATCTGTTAGCACCTTAATGGAGTCTGTGTGTGATGTGCACTACTACCACTACCATTATTACTTATAAACCACAACTACCTCTGTTCAATACCTTAAAATTGCCACCCACATATCAAAAATTGCCAATTAAAATAGACCTGGAGTTGTTCAGCTGAATCTACACTCACTGACCACTTCATTAGGTACACTTTGCTAGTACTGGGTTGGACCCACTTTTGCTTTCAGAACTAAATGGTAGTAGTATAGATTTAACAAGGTACTGGAAACATTCCTCTGAATGTTTCCTTTTGGTCCAGATTGACACGACAGCATTACACAGTTGCAACAGATTTGTTGGCTGCACATCCATTATGTGACACTCTTGTTCCACCACATCCCAAAGGTGCTCCATTGGATTGAGAGCTAGTGACTGTGGAGACCATTTGAGTACAGTGAACTCATTGTCATGTTTAAGAAACCAGTTTGAGATGATCTGAGCTTTGTAACATGGCGCATTATCCTGCTGGAAGCAGGCACCATAGAATTACTGTTGCCTGCTATAAACTTAAAGCAGTTTGGCCATTCTTTTCTGATTTCTGGCATCAACAAGGCATGTTTGCCCAGAGAACCTGCTGCATATTTTCTCTTTTTTGGACCAGTCTCCCCTTACCCCAGAGATTACTGGGTGGAAAATACTTAGACCAGAGTGTCTGGCACCAACAACCATGCCATGTTCAAAGTCACTTAAATTGCCTTTCTTCTCCATTCTGATACTTAGTTTGAACTTGAGCAGGCTTGACCATGTCTACATGCCTAAAAGCCAGTTTCTGCCATGTGCTTGGCTGATTAGATGTTTGTATTAATGAGCAGCTGAATAGGTATACCTAATGAAGTGGCCAGTGAGTATATTTTCCTAGTTGGAGATTGATCAACTTTATTATCCACTAAAGGAAACTGATTGCGACAACTTCGGCCAACTAGGCCTCCGACTAAATACAGTGACTAAATACAGTGCCAAACTGTACTTTCCTGATATCAGACAGAACTGTCAACTTGTCACACTCCGTTTCCATCTTTAGTCTGACATTTCTTCCTTTCTATCAGGGGGATTAAAATTTTCCTAACCAATCCTACACAGTTTGACAACAATGTTAATCCCACTGGTTTCTAGGCATGTGTGACTGGGGCTTTAAACTGTATGCAAGCAGTGAATTAAAATACAAATTCTGTGGTGAGAATTTGTCTCCGACCTAAATGCTAATGACAATGTGATGTTTGACAACTATGTAATTTAATGCAAAGTGCAGCTGAGATGTCATGGAGTACTTTCTATTTTATTTGTATAAGTGTATTGTGATTTTTTTCAATTTAATTAAATTACTGTGTTGAATTAATGTGTTTGGCAAGAAGGGAACTGACTGCACAATATACGAGTCCACTTCACAAACATATTCAAGTACGCTGTTTATTTTGGCTGCTACTTAAAGAAGGCTGAAGAATTGTTTTGAATCACTTCATAAGATCAAACCAGAACTGAAGTGTTGGGTGTGACAGGAGAGAGAATTAGTTACCGATTCCCGATGAGCCAAGGAAGAGGAACACAAGAGGATGCTCTTCATCGTACCAACCATTCTCCTTTCTTCTGATTGCTACAGAGCACAGAGACAGGGAAAGACACAAAGGGATGCCATTATTTCAGTAATTTGCATCTGTTGACTTTGCTTTTCTGCTAAGTTTCAGCCATCTGAACTGAGCTGACCCAGGGCCAATGGGCATCCCAGAAACTATGATCAAAGTGTGAGAGAGCAGGGATGAGAAAAGGGTCAGAGATGTTTGGCAGAAAAAAAGGAGGAAGAAGAGAGAAAACAGAGCAAGAGAGCAAGATGAGAGACCTCCAGAAAGCTACCCACGATGCCTCTCCTCCCCCTCAGTCAGTGGGGCCATTAGCCAGCGGTAATTGTGTTAGCCTCTCTGGCGCGGCCATGGTGAAATCAGTTTAGCATAGATCGCAGCCTCTCACACACATACACGGACACACAGGCTTGCTTAAAGAGGAGTGCCTACCCATCCCTGCCATCACCCCAGCAACCACACTCACACATATACACAAAGACAAGATGATGAGGTGGATCCGAGGGGAGTAAAGAGTGTATTTGGCCGTGGTTTCAGCCACTCAACGAAGAAGCAGACACTAGCACAAACTCATCCAAGTCAGAACCTGTTGAGAGAGTCAACAAGACTAAAGCAAGTTAGTGAAACACTGTTTTTTGCTGCTCCTGCCCTGAGCAAAAAGGTCCTGGTTTCGATCCCCCTGACCAGCTGGGGCTTTTCTTCTAATATGTTTTCTGTGTGTTTTTGTGGGATTTGCTTCAGATACAGATTCATGTACATTTCAGATTAACTGGAAATAAACTCTGCATAGCTTCATAGCAGTATGTTGGCCTTCTGAAGCTTGAAGGCTATGAAAAAATGGGATCTGCATTGTGACTGCCCTAACAAGTTGGATTGTTGATAAATTTGACCTCAAGCTCTTTCAGGACGGTTTAGGCCAAAAGAAATGCTGTCATCATCCTCATAAGGTGGAGGAGATCCAGTTTCTCATTTGTAAGAAAAAGATACAGATGTATGAGTATGTACATTCACCAGCCAATTTATTAGGTACACCTTGCCAGTACTAAGTTGGACAGATCTACTTCAGTGAGAGCAGCAGATTAAATTCCTAAATGTGCACAGCTTTTCTCTCTTTTTATAAGCCAAGCTTTTGATCAACAAACGATAAAGAGGTTAGGAACACCAAATGACACAAAGCTTTACTGTAGAGTCTGTAAACTGAGTCAAAATAGAGTCAAGTAACGGTGTTTTTTGTCCAACACAACATGCACTTTATTAGGTACACCTTGCTTGTACTGGATTGGACCCCCTTTTGCTTTCAGAACTGTCTTAATTCTTTGTGACATAGATTCAGCAAGGTGCTGGAAACATTCCTCAGAGATTTTGGGTCATATTGATGCAATGACATCACACGGTTACTGCAAATTTTTTGTGCTGCACATCGGCTGTAAGTTGGCTGTGAGCTCTTGTCAATCTACCTTTTCACCACATCCCAAAGGTGATCTACTAAATCGAGATCTGTAACTGCGGAGGCCATCTGAGTACAGTGAACTCATCGTCATGTACAAGAAAACAGTTTGAGATGATTTGAGCTTTGTGACATGGTGTGTTGTCATGCTGGTAATAGCCATCAGAAAATGGGAACACTGTAGGCATAAAGGGATGAACATGGTCAGCAACAACACTCAGGTAAGCTGTGACATTAAACAATGAGATGATTTGTTCTAAGGGGCCAAAAGTATGCCAAGAACATATCCCCCACATCATTACAACAAAACCAGCCTGAACTGTTGATACAAGAAAGGATGAATCCATACTTTTGTGTTGTTTATGCCAAATTCTGACCCTACCATCTGAATGTTGCAGCAGAATACAAGACTCATCAGATCAGGCAACATTTTTCCAGTCTTCTCTTGTACAAAATTGTAGCCCTCGTTCCCTATTCTTAGCTGACAGGAGTGGCACCCAGTGTGGTCTTCTGCTACTGTAGGACATCTACTTCAAGTTTATATATGTTGTGTGTTCAGAGATGCTCTTCTGAGTACCTTGGTTGTAAAGACTGGTTATTCGAGTTACTGTTGCCTTCCCATCAATTTGAAGCAGTTTGGGCATTCTTCTCTGACATTAACAAGGAATCTTTACCCAGACAACTGCAGACACTGGATATTTTTTTCTGTAAAACCCCTGTGCAGGAAAATCCTCATAGAGCAACAGTTTTTGAAATACTAAAACCAGCCCGTCTGGCACCAGCAACCATGTCATGTTCAGAGTCACTTAAATCACCTTTCTTCCTTATTCTGATACTCAGTTTGAACTAACGAGATCATCTTGACCATGTCGCCACGCCTAAATGCAATGAATTGCTGCTAAGTGATTAGCTGATTAGATATTTGCATTAATGAGCAGTTTTACCCAGTAAAGTGGCCAGTCAGTGTATGGGTATGCTACTTCAGTCAAGTGTGAAATTTGTAACTGCAAGTTGTTGTGTTTGCAATTCATGCCAAGGTTCCATAGCATGTACGGCACAGCCTGCCATATTTGGCTCTTTCCTTGCCTTCTAGTTAAAGTTTTGATGTTTGGGTATGATCAGTTATTCACATTTTAAAATGATGTCTGTTTGAAGTGTTGACAGTGACTACTTGTAAAATCCTTGATGCAATAACATCACAAAAAACAAATAAAAAAAAACCACATCTCACATTTGTCCTTAATTTTCTGACTAGATTTTACACGTTCCACATGTTGCTCTAAATATGACACTCCTTTTAAACCAGGAGCCAAAAGGTATTAAAAGTCAGAGTTTCTATATACAAGATGTCACACACTGGGTTGTGGATTCCCCTTTAAAAACTTTTACTTTAGCCATCAACACCTTGGTTTTTAAAAATCAGTATTCATCTATGAGCAATTTCTGAGAATCACTAAACGATCATATATAGTGACCATTGTGACTGTCAATTATAAGGTAGATATTCACTAAAGCATAGCCTGTTTTATCTTTGCTTTTACTCTAAATGGAGTCATAAGACTTGAAACTGGTTACTAGCACCATAAACCCCTCAGCAACATGTTAGTTAAAGTCATAAATCAAACGAGCAGAAGTGTCACTTTCTAATCTGACTTTCTATACAAACTGACTGTTTCATACACTAAGGAGTCTTCCCCTGCTGGCCATTAGAAAGAATGCAGATTTAATGCATTTTCTGCATTAGCTTCATTTTCAGATCAAGGGGCCAGATCCATGTTCTAAATATAAAATCTATTGTTAAACGTCCACAAAGCCTCAGTAGAAAAGCCTAATTAGTTAGCAATAGAGTTCAAGATTACAACTGTAAATAATAAGCGTAGCCGGTACAAAGCAAGTGGCAGGACGATGCTGTGGTCAAATATTTAAGTTGCACGTTTTTGTGTCCTGTTAAATCCCACTGTAGCAGGATAAAAAGTCCCCTCCTGCTCATTTGTAGTAATCTGTTATGGCTTAGAAGATATACAACAGGTATGACATGTGAGTGTTAAACTGGCTACTAATAGCTGATAATCATAAAGAGCAGATTCTTGGCAAGAGAGGAGGAGAGGCAGAATGAGGGAGGTGGAGATGGTACACAGGGAGGCAGAGGGAGGAACTAAGATAAGGAGAGGAAAGAGGAGTAAAGATGCAGGAGAAGATAAAGAGGGGAAAGAGAGAAGTGATGGAGATAAGGAGACAGGGAATGAGGGAGGGAAACAAACAAGTGTGTCAGGGATGGACACAGAGATGAATAGTGACAAGAGGGGCTCCAAAGCTCCGTCTGCTTTATCAATGGCTGTGTGAATGACAGCGTAACCTTCTATGTGGTTGTGCGTGTTTTAGCTGATTGAGACCGACTTTGACAGAAGGGCACATTGACATTTCTCAGAGGACCCTGACAACAACAAGGAAAAGGAGACACAAAACAAATGAAAGCTCTCTTGCTCTCTCTCTCTCTCTCTCTCACATGCATGCACACACACACATTCAGAGCAGTGTGTATTGGGCAGGTCTGGTTGGCTCTAACATGATTACAGAGGGATGATTCTCTTCAATAACTCTTAGCCCTGAGAGCTAAACCTGGATCAATCTAACCTCCTTCCTGTGTGTGTGTGCACCTTTGTGGGGTTTGTGCATTTCTACTTTGTGTCTTGCTGCAGGCCAGCTGTTCGTCATGAGGAGTTCAGGTGAAAACAGACATTCTGAAGACATCACATCAAAGCAAAAAAAAAAAAAAAAAAAAAAAAAAAAAAAAAAAAAAGGACGGGGGAAAAAAAAAAAAAAAAAAAAAAAAAAAAAAAAAAAAAAAAAAAAAAAAAAATGGCAGGGGGGAAACATCAAACTTTTTCCTCAACTCAACTTTTGATGTGCAAAATTTTACTAATACAATCAGTTCATCCATCCATCTGCCAAACTTTTCTCCTTTCACGATTGAAATGTTTTAGTACAATGAGATAACTTAAGTTAGCAGACCTTTAATACTTTATCAAGTAATTTATCAAGAACATAGACAAATATGTCCTGTTTCCTGCTTCTTTTTTCCTCATAATCACATCAATCCTAATTGGGAAGGAGGTGGGAGCATTTAACGTTCTTGTTTATGACATTTTTCCATTTATTGACAGTATTACAGGGACAGAAAAAAGGGGTAATGACACACAAAGCCTTCCTGCTGGAACAACTGAGAATGTTGCAGTCACATGTGTACATTTACCCACTCAACCACCAGGATGGCTTTGTCCCAGGCACCAGTTTTTATAGCCTAATCGATTAACAACAAAAAAACAACAGGATTTAATAATGTACAGTCTATATCTTTAACTCTTAACACATTAAAATGTTGCTGGATATGGTGTGCATTTGCAGTTACATAATGTGGTCCTGTGTAGCCCTCTTTTATCTCTGCATCCTTTTCTCATTTATCTCCTTATCTGCAGTCTATCCCCTTCTCTCTTTCCTGAGTCATCTTCTCATCTCTAAATCTTTACTTCCCTCCACACACTCTGCCAGAGTTTGACTGATTTCTGCTCAGCTCACCTTTACAAACTGTAACTGTTCATTAGATAATCTGTGCTCTTGTAAATTCTGTATCTTTACAGATTAATTGTTTCCCTCTCTTTTGGGTCTTTCGTCCCACAGTGTGTGATATATTCACTGCAATATTTCTCAGAGATCAATACACTGTTCCTATATCTCTGTGGTGACGTCTTGTATGGCTTTTAAGATAACAACAGTCATTCATCGCCTTGCCAAAGACTACAAGGCCCATGATTATTCTCTCCCTCTTACACTTGTAACAACTACTGTCTTTAGTTTTACAGACAGCTCTGTAGTTTGTCTCCAATCTGTAGTTTGTGTTGTTTTTTTGAGGCAGTATTTGACTAGCAGAGGTTTAGAGGAGGATAAAAGTTACTCTCCTGTTGGTTATAAACTGCAGCATTTGCCCTCTCGAACACATTACAGACTGTAATATCCATTTCTAGCTTTGGGAATGAGTTAATTATTTTCACAAATCTAAAACAGAAAGTGTCCAACATCATAAAAATAACACACAGCCTCTCTCTCTGCTACAGAACCCTTTCATTCCCCCATCCCCAAACTCTCATCTGCAGATCAATACAGTACATGGCCTCCATGGATGCCTGGTGTAATATCAGCTCTTTACTGTCGGCTGTGTTATTGTGCTCTAACTCATCCTTCCTCCCCTTCTCTATGCAGTATACGCACACACACCGTCTTTCTGGCAACTCTCTGAGCTTTCCGGTTCTCAGATACTTTTCCACCATCTTCTCCCATCTGGGTACCTGTACCTTTTAGTTTTACCATATTCTTAATCTTTCACCCATCCCATCCTTTCATGTTTACATCCATTTGCCCATCCCTGACTGTGTTACACAACAGCTCGGAGGACAAATAGTGGGAAAGATTCAGAAGGTGCATTAAGGCTACAAAGAGCAAGTAGAAGAGGACAGAAGGGTGAAGGAGAGAGTGGGTGAGATGGAGATCAAGAATGTACAAGTGATAGAGATTATGGAGAAACAGAAGAACAGAGAGAGAAACAAAAAAGCAGAAAGCTGGAGAGAAACAAGGAGGAGGAGGGGGTCTGTAGTATGTCTCCTCTCTTTGTAATCATGTTAACTGGCGGCTCCAAGCCTGGCCT
This sequence comes from Etroplus canarensis, assembly GCA_015106775.1. Lineage (NCBI taxonomy): Eukaryota > Metazoa > Chordata > Actinopteri > Cichliformes > Cichlidae > Etroplus > Etroplus canarensis. The sequence continues at coordinate 20,489 of VUQH01047433.1, forward strand.
CTTCAGCTGTCACACACAAACACACACACATGCACACAGCACCTGTGTATGCCTGACAGACAGCTCATTCATCACAATTAACCAATTACAGCCTCTGCAGGTCTGTCTGAACCCGCCTACTGCTGATGGAAAGGGAGGAGAAAGAAGTAAGGGAAGCGCTAGACATAAATATGTTGAAAAGAGCGCCTGAGAAGAAAGAAAAAGAAAAGTGAGACAAAGGAAGAGGAATGGCAGTGCTGCAAAAGCAGATATTTATTGTGTGGAGTACAGCTGTTGCATATTTATACACTCAGGTGTATCTGTGTGTTTACCTGAAGCCACTGTATTGATGGCCCCCTCCTGTCCGATGATGTGCTCCTTCAGCCTCCTCTCCAGAGGGAACCTCCTCCTTTCCTCTGCCTCCCGTCGAGCCTGTAACTCCAGGAACTAGGTGGAGATAAAAAAATTTTGAAAACAAAACAAAAAACAAACAAAAAAACAAAATAGTCACTGGATCTGGAAGTGGAAGCAGGGAAAATGTATAATTGGCTCTGTAGGTTAAGTCTCACAGGAAATGAGAAGACTCTGCAACTGTGCCTCTCCTTATGCCTTGTCTGTTTAAAAACCCCATCAACTAAACAAATCTGTACTGAAGCAGAGAGAGCTTTAGGGACAAACACACTCTGTAGTTGTGATATTAGAAGAGTAGCGGTGTTTTAGACTTTTGTTGTATTTTATATAAATTGGCTGGGTAACCAATAGTGCAACTGACAGTCAATGTCAGTTTTTTATTTTGAAGTTGTTCTGTATAAGGTTATAAGGATATAAGGAAGTTATAAGGTCTTCAGAACACCATTTAGCCACAGGCAAACTGAATGTGACACAACAGATAACCATTGGCCACTACCATCAGAAAATCTGATGTCATTTAACTCAGACTGGAAGCAGACAACTAGGATGATACTTACATCTTCTCTCTTTTTCTTTGTTTAATTATTTCTCATATAAGTGTCTAAGCAGAGGGTGTACATTGCATTTTAAGCTTCACAGATATCACAGATAAATTACCTTCTAGATTTTTATTTACACATTTGAAGAACAAGTTGTGAAACTGTTTCAATCAAATGTTGCTGCTCAGTAAATAAACAGAGAAAATGCCGCAGTGCTGATTTGTCAAAAATGACATTATGGAAGAAAGCTGTTTCTTGGATTAGATGTCACACTTCTTAAACAGTGGAATGAAACCTTTAAATATGTTTATCTTTACTATCTCACTACTTTAATACTTCGTTCATCTGACATTTTAGAAATCTATTTTCCCCTTTGAAGGAGCTATCTGGTTCCTGTCTTCCTCCTCTTTATCAAACTACCTTCATTTCTCTGACATCCATTTCCTCTCCTCTGCTGATTTAGCTTGATCTCTCTTTCCACCTCTTCTTCTGTCTTTCTTTCAGCGGTCTTTACACCCCCCCAGTTTCTCCTCCTTTTTCTCAACCACCCAGTGACTCATTTATCCTCCTCTCTTTGTCTCCTTAGACTCCAGGTTTTCACCCTGCAGTGGAGGCAGGCTGTTTATTCTCTCTCTCCATCTTGCTTAGCTCCAGCCTGCTGTCAAGTCAGTAGATAACTAAGGATAACTCGAGTTTTATTTAAGAAAAAGCCAGACCCCACTTCTACCACTGCACACCTGTGAAATATCAAGAGCTGAGCAGTGAGGGGCAGCATGCTGAAGCTTTGCTCAGTCAAAGAAAGCATGAACTCTCAGAACTGCCCTCAACCAAACTTCTCAAATAATATTAAAATCAAAATTTTCATATCATATTTTTCTCAGAAAAAAGAAATGAATTATCATGAAAGCATTTGCAGAACTGGTTTCTGTAATTGCTTTCATATTACTACTATTATTTTCTGTCTGTTGAGCTTATTATTATTATATCCCATTGTTGGCTTCAGAAAAAAAAGAACAACGCATCAGCGATGTACATCATAAGTTCAGTAAAGCAGAGGACACTGACAGAAATAGATTATGTTTCAAATGGTGACAATGGAAAACCTGTTATTCAATTATCATATTTGTCTTTTGCATTTTTGAAAGATATTTACACTCACAAACCAGTGATGAGTATGATGCAAGCTGCCATTTCACATTATGAAACATTCAGGAATATGCATTCAATTTCAGTGCTGTCTCTGATAAATATTAGTCTCTTTTCCTAAAATTATGACTACACAAATTCAGTCTCTCATATAAACATAAAATAGCATTTGAAAGCTTACACACTTCAGGTTGCCTCATGTTATGAAATGCACTGATCAATAACCCAGCTTTGTTCTTTAGTAGATGTTTTTAACCCCAGTTAACCTCCACCAGCTTTCACAACTTTAATATTCAAAGCACCTGTCAGTCAGCCAGCAGGCTGACACAGACCTCCTGAGGAGCGTGTGCCTGTGTGCAAGTAGATGGCACAGATGTCTGCTAGATGAAATGTGCCGAGTCGTTCACAGGACAAAGAAAAAAAACTACAGTATCAAAACATCTGTAAGCATGGGAAAATTTGTTAATTACTCCTGCAGAGCCTATATGGAGGGAAAACAATACTGATGATGGTGTCTGTCTGAATGTGAAGAGCATGTTATACCTTGCCTTCCCACTCTTGCAACAATGCACTCAGTTCTCCCTCCTTAGCATAGGCCCGTGGTGTGTGTCCCAAAGCATTGGTCTGTAGAGGGTTGGCACCTGTATGTGAGTAACACACACACACACACACACACACACACACACACACACAAACATACAGTTCCTATATTAGTGGAACCTCACTGACCCAACAACACAGCAGCAAAGAAAGTTTTTTGTTTTAAGTACCACAATAATATGCACACATTTTCTCAGCAGGAGGGTCTAAACATCAATCGAAAAAGCGGGGTTAGGGGTGAGAGGTCACAAGGGTCAAGGGTCACTGCAGTGAAGCAGGAGGACTACGCAATGACCCTGTAGGGGGTTTCATATCTGCAACGCGTGCCAATAACCCACCAACACCGTGGACTATTATATGATCTCGCACTGCAGGTCATTGCAGGTTGGGGCCAATGAGATACAAACACACATCCACACACGACAGGAGGGGTCAAATGGTGGGAAATGTTCTGTTAAATGGGTTATCTTCAGAGAAGAAGAAAGATAACGTCAAAGCACGGGTAGAGCGTGCCAGTGCTGGTCAGTAGTAGGCTTGTCAGTCTGGGTGGTTAGCAGTGCCTTTCTGCCCTGACCTGTGCCATCACTCACTTACCAGAGTAAACCAACATACATGTGCCTCCACGTAAATAAGTTAATACACTCAGGACAGAGTAAAACTGCAATAACACTATGTAACAAAAAAATCCCCAGTCATTCATTTACAAATATCACTGTCCTGGTCACAAAAGCAAAGTTTGCCAATAACAATATTCTCTATTTTTGGGGCACAAAACAATCAGGAAGCAACACTTAACACACAGGTACAAGAACTTAATTATATAATGTAATTAATTAAAGTTAGATTATTTTAAGTTATCTACTATTTGATAAGCATGCCTAATGTAAGAAAAAGTGACAGCTAATGACACACACATGCCACTATGTAGCTTAGGTCTAGGTAGATCACTATAGCGAAGTGAGCAGCAAACTTAGATTTTTATTTCAATCATCTGTAAAATGTGGTGCTTTGCATTGTGGGAATGTTTCAGGGGATTATATAGTGAATAAAACACATTTAGAATCTGGGTAATGGAAAAGCTAGATGGTCTGTATTAAGCTCTTTGTAACGGGGAATAATTTAAGAGACAGGCTTGTGGAAGTTGGTGCTGAATACATGATCGGTTTTTGGTCTGGTTTGTTTGTTTTTTAGCAGGATTACGAAAAAAATTACATAAAGAGTGACATGAAAATTTTAGCAGTCTTTGGATTTGGCCCAACTTAGATGTGATTAACGTTTGTAGCTGATCTGGATCCAGGATTTTTTTCCCCTCACCATTGTGAAAAAGGGCAAAATTTGGCATTATGCATCATACCTCAACAAATGCATTCATCGTCTTCCACCCATCCAATTCAGGGTCACAAGGGGCACTGGAGCCTATCCCACCTGTCATAGGGTGAAAGGGGAGGTACACCCTGGACAGGTTGCCAATCTCTTGCACAGTCAAGATAGAGAGACAGACAACCACTCAGACTAACATTCACATCTACAGTCAATTTAGAACCTAGCCCGTTTGCATGTCTTTAGACTGTGGGAGGAAGCCGGAGAACCCAGAGAGAACCCACACAAGCACAGGGAGAATATACAAACTAAGCTCGGGGCCTAAGCTGGCCGACTGCTGGATTTGAACCTGGGCCCTCTTGCTGGTGACAGTGCTAACCACCGCACAACTGTGCTGCCTAGCTGGGATAGGTTCCAGCGCTCAACAAATACAATATATCAAAAATTTGCAGATAATGTTTTACCTTAGGAAAACACAGAAATTTGAGGATTTTTCAGCCTTGGTGGAGGTATGCAGACTTAGACTGCTTGTTTGTTAATGCTATAAAGAGCAAGTTTTAGGCTGTGGCTGATTTAAAGTTTGCCTATGCTACTTATTTCTAGCTTCACATTTTTATTCCTTGACTCTACTACAGTAGCTTTATGTAACTCACAGTTCAAAATAATCTTTGTTACAATGGGCTTTAGTGATGCCCCTCAATTCAGGTTTGGACAGGAAGTGAGCAGGGCTGCTCTGCTCACAGCCAGAGCTGTGTGTCTGAACATTCATGTTAAGGATACCTGCTCAATCTGACATCCCAAAGAGCCAAGAGTTAAAATAATAATAATAATAATAATACTAATACTACTACTACTAATAATAATTCATTACAACAACATAAGCTGATCTCATTCTTTAAAATTTCACTGTGATTAATATGAGCATCCAATGTAATTCTATGTATTAATGTGTATGTAAATGAGTAAAAAAAACATGCTTACAATATTCAAAGTATAGTCAAATCAAGATTTTAAAAATAACCAGCTCTAACCATATTTACCACAAAAAAATGAACTTTATGCTCTGAATACATACAGAGGAAGATGCACATCGTTTTCAGCAGTAATGAACACAATGCTGTGCTTCCTAGGGAGTTTTTCTGATCTTACTACCACTGAGACTCAGATGGGTTTTGTGATGAGTCACACTGTTTAACAATCAAATGTAGACCTCAGTCTATATTTCCTGATACTCATGAGAGAAAATATTAGTAACATCAGTACATGATGTTTTACAGGGCACTAAGAAAATAAAAGTTTTTCTTCAGAAAAAAAATAATGTAATCAGTACAGGTGATGGTTGTTCCTATTGCACTGAGCACAGACCACAGAGACTAATAATCACTGAGATGATTATCGATAAAGCTCTAAATTTTGTGACCTGTTCACAAGCCATCGATCCTGACAATATGGCACAACCTTCCCCCAAAAAACATGAGGAAGGAAAGCAATAAAGTACCATACACACACACCGACACTGGACATAATAAATAGCATCATTTAGGGCTTTAATATCAGGCCAACCCTCTGGGCCATAGCACTTTATAACAGGATCAACACTAACAACAGTCACACAGACAGACACACAACCCCAGCTGAACACACACACACACACACACACACACACACACACGCGCGCGCGCTCCCTTCATTAGCAGTGCTTTAGTTATGCCTATTAGGAGTCTCCTCCTCTTTCCTATTTCCTCCTCCCTCTCTTTCACTGCAGCTGGTGGGAGAGAGCCCCTGCTGGTCTTTATGCGCGCGCATGTGTGTGTGTCCTTGTGTCCATCTGCGACCATGTGTGTCTCTTCTGGCCTCTTACCACCTACAGAGCTGTCCATTACTCAGTGCCCCTGGCCACAGTCCTGATGTGGAGCCTAGGGAGAAGCTAGAGAGCCTCCGCAGGTAGGATGAGGGACTGTGTGGTGAAAGGAAGCCTGAGGGTGGGCCTTGAGACTGTGATGGATGGAGATGTGAGTTGAGGGCTGGCTAAGGCCAAAAGAGCAAACATAGAGCTAGCAGAGTTACATGGATGAACACAAACACAGGGGAAATAACAAGGTGCAGTGCGTACATACATGAAAGGAGGATGACGAACAATCAGAAAACACACTAAAATCCACATAGGTGTCCTGAAGCTGTGACAGTTCATAAGATTTTTTGTGAAGATGTAAAAAAGATGGATAAGAGGGTACAGAAGGGAAATGGCTTAAATGAAAAAAAAAAGATGGCAGAAGCTTGTGTGAAAAAAAATTCAAACAGGCACAAAAAAAACTTTTGTAAAAGTCTAATCATGAATCCATTTATACAGGATCACACATGCACAGCAATGTGTGATTGAGAGCGTGTGATACCATGATTGTTATTGGCCATGATGGTGGCGCCAACCCAGCAAAGGCCCAGTCGGGCTAGCAACAACCAGCCCTGTCTTTAATCTCATTGCCCTGAAACAAATGTCTCTGCTTCGTGAAATTTCTTACCTTTTTAATTCAAAAATGCGTCTGCAGAACATTTGATTGAGTTAGAAGAGGTGATTTGTTTAAGCGTACAGAGTGCTTACAGAAGCAGGGGTGAGATGGGAGAGACAGGCCGACAGAGCTTTAGATGCATCATCCATCATAAACATAAACAAGACATTAATCCAAGCTTCTCTGCGTCTGTGTGTGTTTTTCCGTGTTTGTACTGTGATCTCAAAAAGGAGCGTTTTTAGATTAAAAACCTAATCATCCTTAAAAGCAAAAACAACAATCTCACAAATTCAGAATCAAAAAGGTGCGTACAAAGTGAAACGAGGACATGAGATGAATGAAATCATTCGCGAATATATGAATATTTTAATTAATCATATGGAAGCTTGCGTGCATAAACACACATAGTCATACACACTCACACATAAAGACTCACACTTCCTGTTGTTGCGGAGTTACCCCAAGGGCATGTTCTATGAGGGGGTCACAGTTCAACGAGGCCTAGCTTGTTTAAGAGCTGCTCGCCTGGAAACTGAGGGGGGATACTCTGCCTCCAGGGTCTGTGTGTGTGTGTACGTAATGGTGGCGCTGAGTCAACGACAGGTGCGACCGTTATGGGGGGCTGGGGGAGCTGAACAAGTAATCAATTTCAAATGAGTTTTGTAATGCTTTTTATATCAGCTGCAGGGGGAAGCCTTCAGGTGATGATACACGAAAAGCTGCTTCAGCTTTAAAAGCAGAATGAGAACAATTCAGCTTAAACATTCAAGAAAAGGGTCTAAGAGTTGCTGTGTGTCAAAACTGGTACCCTTTAATTAAGCTGTGACAGTGGTATAAGCTAAAATAAGCCTGCATATATTCAATGTCTTGAATTGTACAAAGGAGGAAAAAGGTGGAAATTATGATGATACATTTATTTAAATTATTAAATTTAAACAGATTATGCTAATGACATAAAGAAACAAAGTTATTAAAAGGAACCATTATCACAATTGTTCTGATCACGATTGCTTGACATGATTACCATTAACTTTTGAAAAATAGGGCTGAACTATTTCACATTTCTAATAGTACATTTCCTTCAACTTGAATAATAATCTGAAATAAATTAACTAACTACATGTGACCGGAACAAAACATGCCGCAGCCTGGCCCCAGGAGTGGATTTGGGCTTTAAAGAAGAACAAAAGTAAAGGAAACACACGGAATGATGAAATTAAAGGATCATTTCAAAAACAGAAGGCATCACAGTAATCACTTTATTCCAATTATCTTGTTTTAATGATTGTTGGAAGGTAAAATTGTAAATTAAATTAAAATTTGATGAATTGCCCTGCCCTGCTTTTTACAAAAGTGGCTCATTTCAATTTTGTCTGATGTGTCAGAGTGGCCTAAAAAAATGCTGTGCCATAAACTCAAAAAATTCAATCCTAATCTATGACGCACTGTTCACATATGTACACTTAAATTTAAAAGCCTCTTTTATTTGTATTTGCTTGCCCTTTGACCTGACTTATCAAGATCATGAAAAATGTAAAGTGAAACATACAAAAAAAAAATTTCAGGGTGACGCCCATTAATTGCTACAAAAGGTAGTAATTAATCTTCCTACACATGTAAATATTACATTACAATGTAAAACTACATGAGAAACTAGTAATCTAATATATTCAAAATATAAGCCTGGAAAAATAACCTCCTTGGCAGAAGTGAGAAATAGGTATACTCTAAAACTGAGATCTAATTGGTAGAAGATTCGAACAACCCATAAAGCCATTCTCTTAACCTGTGAAGAGTTTTCCCTCCAGTGGATTCTATAATTGAGGTCTGTCAGATGTGTTTGACTGAGACTGACAGAGTGTAGGTGATAGCTGCATTTTGCAGTATAGCCTCAGGAAAGACAGACTTAGTTCACCAAAGCAAGAACTCCTGAAATCTACCACCCACTTTCCCCCTTTCTCTGTACGAGTACGTCCGCAGAATGTAAAACCGCAGGTGAATAAAATGAATGTAGTGAGAGGAACATAGGTTGTCTAATATGATGCAATTATTTAAGTTATTTTGCTACTACTAGAAGGGTGAAAGGCATACAGTAATTGCACCTGCAAGGCATCAAACTGTAGAACAGCAATAAAATTTATGTGCGGACAGCTCCACATTTACTTCTCAAACAACTCATTGAACTCCTTGGTGGGGAGTAACAGGATGGTTTTAATAATTTGGGAGAGATGACATACCAGCCTCAAGCAGCATGCGGACAGTGCGTGGGTCATCAGCCAGCGTGGCATAGTGAAGTGCTGTGCAGCCACGAAAACCAGCCCTGCTGCTGAGCCTGCTGCTGAATTCATCCTCTCTGGACACCAGGACTGAAGGGAGATACAAGAGGAAGAGCGAAAAGAATGATTAGAAGAGTAAACTGCATTTTCAGAGCATAACATACAAAAAAAAATAAATTAAATCAAATCGAAAAGCCTGCTGGGAACATCGTTCATTTGTGAGATTCCTCCTAAATATTTATTCTAACCATTTCCCTACACAAATATTTAAAAGTTGTAAAAAACAAAAAAACAGTTTTACTGAATTTAGAGTTAACAGGAATTTGAGAAAATGCACTAATTCCTCAAAGATGCAAATAGGAGAGTTATTACATGAGTCTGAAAACTGCATAGTCCCTAGAGCTGAAAAAATATTACAATGAATAACACACTGCTTTGACTATAAATGTTACAGCATCTAAATCCAGAAGAGCTTCCTTTAATCTATGCACAGTCAACTGTGAGACCCCAGAAACTGTGGCAAAGACAACATTGCTTCTACAAAATTATCTTTCTTGTTCCCAGCTTTGGAAGAGTTGTTCATTTTAACAGATTTAAGCTCAACTGTCCGACACTATAGCAATAATGCGAGTTGTGTTTTAGGGTCTCTCTTGCTTTGCTCCTTACTAATAATGGAGATACTCTATCATTCTCTCCTTACTTCTTTTTCATAAGAGCACTCATCTCGTGCCACTCCATCATCCATTTTTATTTTTTCCGCCTCCTTCCTCTCCTCCTCAGTGTCCATCAATTCCTTTCATCACTTGCACCCTCTTTCTCCCTCCCTACTCTCTCTATCCCAATAACTTTGTCTCATCCATTTCCTGACTTCCTCTCCCTCCCTCATCATCCCACCCATTTCCTTCAATCCCTCCCTCTCTCTATCATCCCCTCAAACATCCGCATCTTCTTCCTTCTTCTCCATCTCCATCCTTTCTCTTTCAGTGCTTCCCTCTTTTCCATCTTCCTCACTTCATCAGTCTTTCCCTCCCTGTATCCATCCCACTCTTTTTCTCTATCTCTCTGACAGTGCATCTCTGCAGTGTGTGTGTGTGTGTATGTGTGTGTGTGTGAGAGACAAGGCGGGATAATCATAGCTAACCCAATAAAGCGTCGCACAGGCCCCCCTAGCCCATCCATCAGTGTGCGTCTGGGAAACGCTTCCCCACGCTACGCCGGCCCCACGTGGACCCAAACCTGACAGCCATATAAATGTCTGCAATATACATATCCCATATAAATATGTCTGCAGAAACCCAACACAGACTGGAGGGATGAGGGGGGGCTAAAGTGTGTGCGTGCGCGTCTCTGCCACTGTGCCTGTGTGTTTGTGTGTGATTGTGCAGCTCAGAAGAAAAGCAAATAAAAAAAACACATGACTTGTCAGAGGACAAATAAAAAATACTATACGAGGAATCGAACATGTACATAAATGCAAATTTCTTATGCAAATGATTATGCTCATATTACTTGGTTTACACACTTTGGGTTCATATATGTAATACAACAACTCCACACAAACAAATATGTGACAATTGCAGTATCTGTTCCCTGTCCTCCTGTCACCTTCGAGTGAGTGGATGCCTTTTTCCCTTGATGTGTCGTAAACGTTGTTGAAGTGATCTCCGGCGTTTGGGTCGGCACCAGCTTCAAGCAGGACTTTCACAACGCTGACAACAAAAAGAAAGACACCCAGAGCCATGTGTTAAAGGCAGACATGCACACAGAGGAGCTTTAACACATTCACAATTCAGTATTTACATGATGGATCCCATTTTAAAACCTGCATATCAATTTTTCTTGCCTGGTTTTGGCTCATACACTTATTACACATTTAAAATCAGTTTTCCTAATTGTGGGAAATAGAAATCCTCTACAACTAAAACTATTCATAAAACAAGTAATAATGCACCTTGTTCAGGTTCCTGATCAATAGTTTTATAGATTTAGTAATTGGTGGCTGACTTAAGATCAAGTCCAGCCATCAGTGACGTGGATAAAATCATCTGTCACAATTGTTATTTTTTTATCGATGTTGTGACTTTGCGAATTTACTGACAGTTAGACTAAGACACAATTTATATATTTATCTTCCATCTTTATAGACGCCAGAGTCACCATGCAGGAGTAAAAGAAGATGACCAAAAAAAGAGGACATGTAGATGATTGGTGTGACACAAGAAAATGAAAAGGGATAGTGTGAATTAGAGGCATATGATCTGCTGTGGTGACCAATTAAGAGAGCAGCTGGAAAGACAAGGAAGATGAAACATTATTGTTGAAAGAACTCATTAATAACACTGCCCACAATAGTCTGATACACCCAGAGGTAGTACAGGGGCAGCCACCTTAAAACACACTATATGGACACAAGTACTAGGCCATCTATACATTACAACTACAGGAGCTTAATGACATCCCATTCTAAATCCATAGGCATTAATATATAGTTTATTTATTCTGTCTCGTTATAGTGGATACACTCCAATGGCCACCTCCTTCTTCCTCTCCTTCACTAAACATTTGTGGGCCTCGTAACACATACATATGTGCACATTAAGGGGCAGGGGTCGGACACATTTCCGGCACCGCTGGGGGGCCTATGTGACGGAGTGGGTGTTCGTGTGTAGCCCTTCATTGGAGCGTACCGCCTTACAGAACAAACAGGAGTACCTCGGCAACACCACTCACTGTGACCCGTCAGACGTTCAGGTCTCTCTGTCTACAGGACACGCTGTGTCACAAACACATCCAGCAGTGGCTTTGACATTGAGACACAGATGTGTACAAAAGGACACACAAGCACACAAAAACTAGCCAGCTAGGTGGTGAAGAGAGAGTGTAAAAGAAAGAGCGAGAGAGAAACATGAGCCCACTGGTACGCTGCTGTTGTCATTAAGCCTGTGACCATGTAATGCAGCCTGGGAGGGAGTGATGGATTGTTTTGTGCTAAATGGTTTTGACAGTGGCTTGAAAGGGCTCAAATAGAGTAAAATGATCAATCACAGGAAGATGAGGTGGACTTGACCATGTAACAGGCTTAAGCCCTGATAGAAGAACCTGTGCTTTAAAAATTAGTGTTGACGAAAGAAATTAACTCAAGAGTCACTGAGCAACTTTGTGTGTCAACTTTGATATAAGTTCTGCTGAAATTCAACTCCTTGCTCATTTGTGGTGTTGATACAGCAAAAAAAAAAGTACTTGTTTAACAAAAACTGAAGATAATTAAAGCAAAATTCAATGTATAAAAAGCTTCATCTCTGACAACTGACTGCAGTAACACATGTAACATTCACTCACCAGCCATTTCATTAGGTACTCCTCTTCAACTGCTCGTTAATGCAAATATTTAATCAGCCAATCATACGGCAGCAACTTAATACATTTAGACAAGTAGACATGGTTGAGAGGACCTGCTAAAGTTCAAACGGAGCATCAGAATGGGGAAGAAAATTGATTTAAGTGACTTTGAACATGGCATGGTTGTCGGTGCCCGTCAGGCTGGTCTGAATATTTCAGAAAATGATCTACTGGGATTTTCCTACACAACCATTTCTTGGATTTGCGGAAATTGGTCCAAAAAAGAGAAAATGTACAGTGGGCAGCAGTTCTCTGGGCAAAAATGCCTTGTCGACAGCAGAGGTCAGACACTGCTCGAAGCAGTCTGGCCATTCTCCTTTGACAAGGCAACAGTAACTCAAATAACCAATTACAAGCAAGGTATGCAGAAGAGCATACCACAATGGTGTGGTGAAAAGGGAGTTTGGGCTCATGGATGTACAGTTGGCAAATCAGCAGCAACTGCCTGATGCTGTCATGTCAATGCAGACCAAAATCTCTGGAGAATGTTTCCAGCACCTTGATAAAGCTACAATATTAAGAATTAAGGCAGTTCTGAGAGCAAAAGGGGTCCAACCTGGTACCAGCAAGGTGTATCTAACGAAGCAGTTGGTGAGTGTATAAAAACTGACCGCTGCAATTTTTCCGATCCAAAAAGATGATGCACTAAAAATGATGATAATAATAATAATAATAATAATAATTATAAATCACTAACTATCAAACCAACAGACTAACTTTACTTACTATTATTAAGTAAAGGATATCATCTTCACATTTGAGAAGCTGGGAGAATCAAATATTTTTTACTTAAAAGATTACTGAACCTGTCAATGGACTATCAAAATTGTTTGTGACTAACTTCCAGTCATTTTATTTATAAATGGGAGTTAAAAAAGCAATGTACCCATTATCCCTGTTTAAAATGAAAATCTGATTGTTCTGAAGCAGTTTTTGTGCGATTCTGTGGGAGAGCGAGGCTGAGAAAATTTTGGCCAGGTCTTTGTGTCTGACCTTGCCGAGGGGGCCAAAAGGACAATCAGGGGGTCCCCTTTTGTTACTGTATCACTGTGGCTGGAAGCAGCAGAGGGGGGCATGACCCACAGAGGGCTTCCCCTTCACCCTTGCAAGCACTTCTACAAACACACTGATGCATCCTATGAGACGCTTACAGAAACACACAACCTCACACCAGGGTTGGTCACACGAGGCTGGGCAGAACTGAGTGAAGGAATGAGATAGTTTGAAAAGAGTTAATGGCATAAGAAAGGTAAACATGAAAGGATAAAGAGAGGAAAACTCCAAAGAACAAGGAGGAGAAGAAGGAGGAGGCGATGAAAGGAGGGAGAGTGGCTAAAACGATGAAAGAGAGTGAGATTTAATTACATAGGATGGTACTAAAACTAATGAGCTTTTGAAAACAGTTTATAGTTTTACTAATCAACTGATGATCAAGTGGGTAACTTTATTTGGTATATTTGGGAGGAGAGCTGCAGCACTAATTTGAGGCCTAACTGAAGGCATGCAGGGGTTAATTAGGTTAAGCTCCCTTTTTAAAAAGGACGGGACAAAAAGTTACAAATGCAGACTTCCAGCCATCAAATATGTACAGAAACAAACATAATATCCGCAATTTTAAAGATTCTTTTAATTTTGTGGTTAAATTAAGCAACATGTTTTTGCCCACATCTTGCACGCCTGTATCATTGTTCTATCTGGGTCATACAGAGTACAGGCAGCAAATTACTTGAAATATCCTATTTTTTGTAGCTTGCATAGCGCGAACTTCTATTACGGTTTGATTTTCCTGCTACACCACTTTGTACATTTATTGCTCATTATTCAACCCGCTAAAGCTGGTATATTTAAACTTCCAGCCTTTACCAGCAGGTGACTGGTGTCCCTGCTGAGGGCTGGTGTTAGTTTCCAATCCGGCCCTGGAGGGAAGACAGGAAGCAGACACTTCCGTCTACCTTGTGCTATAATAGACACCTGAGCCAAACTGACCATCCATGTCTGTGGCCACCTGGCCCAACCATTGGACCTCACTTGACCCCACCTCAACTAATGTACACCTGGGGTCAGAAAGATGCCAGGAAAAGAGCTTCACTGAATTTCACTTTTCTTGTTGTTTTTATTTAATTACCTGATTCTGTAAAACATAGTCGTACAGTCATGAAACAGTCTGCACAAACTTAAGTGCATTTCTTTGCATACTATAAGCAAAAATTGCCAGAAACAGGTCTTACCAAGCCGTATTATTCAATTTAACCAACTTAAACTCTTACTTTTTCACTTTATCTCAGATAACACAGCTATGGAAAGTGGTGAAGTTCAGGTCTAAACACTTAATCATTTCACAATTCCTTTATAGCTGTCATTTTGAAACGGAGATGGGAATCTTTTATTTCCAGCATGTATTCTTATTTATAACTAGAAAAACCTTAACAGCGTACACATCTGAAAAAAAAAAACATGAAAATATTGATATGGTAGAGCTGAGTACCCTTAAAGCTGTTGTTTGTTAAATTATTGGTGCCCACGTCTACGAATACTATCATCATATAGTGGTGAATGAATGCCATGCACATTAAGTTGGTCACTAAACCAGACTGGTTACCATCACAGTCCTGTTGCATCATGACCAAATCCTCATATTTCACCAGAAGAGAGACAGTCCAGATAATTGTGGTCCCAAATCTATAATCCCACTCAACATCGCTCTCTCCCCTGTTAAATTATTCTCTCTCGTTCCATCATCCCTGTGCTTCCCCTTGTTTCTGTCCCCATCCCTCCCAACAAGTCGCTCGGCCGACAGGTCGGAATGGTCAACAGGCGTTATACTTGGCTGAGCACTCATTGTGCACGTGAATGCAGTGAGGGAGGGATGGACAGAGAGAAAGAGAGATGGAGATGGGTATTGTGCATTAAAGAGTGCAAACAGAGGGCCAGGCCCTGCGCCTCCCTGATTTAGCCCTACATCAAAGCTAAGCAAACACCCCCCCCCCCCAAAATGTTTCATCCTT